>APFE031345328.1:196914-215717 GCA_000404065.3 Pinus taeda | reverse complement strand
ACAAATGAAAATACCTCCTTTCTATATATAGGAGTCTAAGGGGTCATAATGTAATCAGAGCCGACATAACAATAATAATGTAAGGGCACAATAATAATAATAGTGGGTTTCTATGGGGCACAATCATGACAATATGGGCACTACATGAGTACATCAATATAATAAGGGGGTTTTACTAATAACAATAAGGGGTTACACTAGTAGTATAGGGGCCTAACAAAGACTGTAAGAAGACCCTGGATGTATTGAAAGAAAAGATGGTCATTACGCTGATCCTAATCTTCCCGGATTGGAAGAAGGAGTTTCACATACATGTCAATGCATCATGGATAGTGCTAGGAGCAGTACTGACACAAGCGGGTGGAGAAGACTTGGACTACCCTATCGCGTTTGCAAGCATAAGGTTATCTAAAGCAGAGAAGAAATATTCCATTGCTGAGTGTGAAAGATTAGCTATGGTATATGCACTCCAAAAGTTTAGGAATTACTTGCTGGGAGGCCATTTTAGGATGTACACAGATCATTCCGTGCTGAAGTACCTGGTCAATAAGCCTGTGTTGTGGGGGATAATCTGCAGATGGTTGCTATTGTTCTAAGAGTATGATTTTGAAGTTATTGTGAAGCCTGGACAATTGAACGCAGGACCAGACAATTTGTCGTGCATCGAAACAGGGGAAGAACCCACTAATTTGGAGGAAGGATTACCTGAAACGCAACTATTTGCAGTGCACATCGTGGATGGTCATTTTGAAGATATAATACACTTCTTAACGACAAGAATTTCCCAAAAAGGATACATTGTCCAACAGAAGAAGGAATTAGTGGTGCGCGTGACAGGTTTCTCTGTCATAGCAGGGCATCTATACAAAATGGGGTCTGATGAGATATTACAACGATATGTACTTGAGTTTGAAAGAAGTAGCATCCTCGCAGATGCTCATGGGGGTGCTGCGGGAGGAAATTATGTAGGGAGAGTGACCGCGCAGAAGATTCTACATGCAGGGTTGTGGTGGCCAACCCTCCATCAGGACTCAAAAGCATATTGTAGTGTGTGTGATGTATGTCAAAGGACTGGCAGGAAATCGTAAATGGATGAGATGCCTTTGAATCCTCAGATGACGTTGCAACCCTTTGAGAAATGGACAATAGATTTTTTGAGCCCTATTCAGCCCCAAGGAAAGACAAGAGTGAGGTACATTATCACTGCGACAAAGTATTCGACTCGTTGGGAAGAGGCACAGCCTGTGAAGGATTGCACGGGTGCAACTACCGTGAAGTTCCTATTTGAGCATGTATTGACGTGATTTGGTAGTCCAAAGATCTTGATGAGTGATTGTGGTACACAGTTTCTAAATGAGACGATCAACGCGATAATAGAGGAATTTCAAGTATATCACCAGAAGAGCTTGCCATATCACCCGTAGGCTAACAAGACTGTGGAAGCATTCAATAAAGTGCTGGAGAACGCCTTGACCAAGGTTTGTAATGCTCAGTGAAGTGATTGGGACCTACGCATACTTGCAGTACTGTGGGCTTATCGAATGACATGCAAAAACTTAACTGGACAAACCCCTTTTCAACTTGTTTATGGGTTGAAGCGGTAATGCCTATGGAATATATTGGACCTAGTCTGTGCATAGTAGTGCTCATAGGTATGACGGATCGTGTAGCCCTAGAGGAAAGGGTCACACATCTTGATGAACTTGAGGAAGAGAGATTTCTAGCTAGATTTCACCAACAAGTCCAAAAGTAGCCCGAAAAGGCATGGCAGGATCGACATATTAAGCTGCACACCTTTAAGGTAAATAAACTAGTTTTGTTATATAATAGTAAGTTTGATAAATTTTTCAGGGAAGTTTAGGATGCACTGGTTAGGGCCTTATGTCATTAAGTAGATTACCGATGGAGGAGCGATACAACTGGTCAAATTGAATGGAGATCCCTTCCCAGGAAAGGTGAATGGCAGTTGATTGAAGCCATACACCAGCGGTCCAACCATATGACTAAATGAAGGTAGGATCGTATTAGCACTCCAGGAAGTTGAAAGGAGGTGTGAGACTATAAACTACATTGCCCAAGTTGGGGATCTACGTGATTGGAGGATTGTGCGAAGCAAGGAAGTGCCACAGGGTCCACAGTAGAGTGAGGGAGCTGCGCTACCCAGGGAGAAATCACGCATGTCAACCGACATTTAAGACGAAATTTATGGCTCAGATCCTTGAAAATTTATCACCAATCCGACATTAACGAACCAAAATTGGGGGGAACGACTAGATTTGAATTCAAAATGCCTTATAAATTACAAGTGGTTTTCCAGTGAAAAACACTTGGAATTTTGAGAATTGATTTGTTGAGCTCTCAAGCACACATGAATCGCAAGCACTTCAAACTTCTGATCGCAACTAAAATATTTGGGACTTTGCCGACGGAAACACAAGAGTTCTTGCATAAAATCATGTCAGCACTCACAAAAATTAGAGATATTGAAGGAGAGAAGTCAGCCCCGGAAGTTGAGATGGAGGCAGAAGTGGCTGCTCCAAAGGTCATCGAGGTGCTCGCTGAGGTCCCTAAATCACCAAGAGCACCAAGAGCGAAGCAAACTATGAAGGATAAGAAGGGCAAGCAGCCTGCTATACCAGTGCATGCATTGCCAAGGAGACACCCACCAAAACCCACTGCACAGGAGAAAGGCAAGGCCATAAATTTGGAACCAGAGGAGGAAGATGTTGAAGACATCCTGATGGATGATGAAGATGTGTGAATTGAAGTAGAGGAAGTTGAAACCCAGGGCGCAGACCCTATTACTCGGTCGCCAGAGCGCGTCCCTCTGCCCAAGCCTAAGTCCAAGGTGCCAAAGGACATTAATGAGAGCAAGACTCCCTTGCAAACCCATTTGTTTCCAGATGACATTGTTTTTGATGGTCCACGCTTGGCACAAGTGCCACTGCTGAAACTTGAAGACTAGGACTTGACAGACCACGAGAAGTTCCCATATTTGGCGAATGAGAAGATGATGCACCACATCATTGACAAAAATTTGGGAATGACCACATTGAAGCCACGAAGGTGGCTCAATGGAGTAGAGAAGGCAGGGTTTCTCAACTTGCTTTGGGTGTCGTACTACAACCGCACCCCGATGACAGTTTTGGTCATGAAGCAGCTGTTGTGCTTGGTGCATTATGGCTGGAGGAGCCAATACTCATCACAGATAGGTTGATTCAATGAATAATGTGACTGCCATATATAGGAGAGAATGCAGCCATGACTTTTGGCAGAAAAGGTGGTGAACTGGCTCTCATGGAATCAATGAAAGAAAAATTTAAGTTGGTGAAGAAGCCGCGCAAATACGCTATATCCAGTATCTGCGACCCTGCTGTGAAGGTAGCCACATAGATATTAGTGGGGAAGGTGATGAGAAAGTGTTGCGCTAATGAGGTGCTGACGCCTGTTGTCGCGCTCATAGCACAGTGTGGTGAAGGAGTCCAATTCAATTGGTTAGAATACCTTCGCAGAGTGTTCCTAGCGAACTATTGCAAAGCACAAGAGCTTAGCAAGATGTTCCGCTACGCGTGGCTCTTGTTGTCAGTTGTGCTGGTAGCATGGGAGCTACCAAAGGATAGCCAGTTCCCTTCGGTTGTGACATACCTCCTTGAAGCAGCGAAGTACACTTCGTTGTGGGCAGCCAAGGATGCGCATCGATTCAGGGACAATAAGATCTTTTGGATCTTGATGGAAATGAACTTTCAGATGGCCATCAATTACAAGCGCGATTTTCACCTACGGTGCATGCCAACCTAGAGGCTACGCTGAATTTAAGGCATACTTCCATCTAGTATGCTTCAGGGCATGCAAGGACCCTGTGCAAAAATGGCACGACTTGCCGTATCTAGCAACGATTGATGCCATTGATGCAGTGCTTGATCAATGGCCAACAAAGTGGCGCTCTACAACAGATTTGGTAGTGAGCGGAAGCAAGTCCACTATGTAGAAGAAAAAGGAGGAGCCCAAGCTTAAGATGACACAGCTGGCTGAAAAGAGGAAGAAGGAGGTTGTTGATAAGGCTCAGGTGGAGCGTGCGGCTGCGAAGCAAACATGGAAGCAGACAAGTGGGACAGAGCGAGGCTCTCATAAAGGTAGAAGGTTTCCTTCACCTAAGATCGAGGAGGAGACAGATGAGCAGCACAACGTGGACCCTTAGGAGATGTCTGTCCGCATCAAACGCCCAAGGGAGATGGAGAAGGGTGGGTCCAGGAAGAAATCAAAGGCGACTAAGACCTCACTGGACCCCATCACATTAACAGAGGGTGATTTACATGATATCAGTGACACGGTTAGGGATATCACCGCGGAGGCCCTGCAGTAGTCTGAACAGTAACAACAGATCATCCTAGGGGCTATCCAGACAGGGTTGCAGGAGCTGCAGACCCGCGCGTTGCAGGCTGGCACGTTGTCTACCAACTTGGCTATTGACACTTCAGAGGCTGTCAATATGCTGCGCACAAAGACTTCTAGTGCAATAGTGCTTTAGGATGGAGCACTCACCGCAGAGAATGAGGTTGACAGGCCCATTTTCTGTGCCCTAAAGGGAGTAGGGCTAAACCTGGCAGCGCTCCTGTGCAAAGCACTCCACCTCTTGTAGGATGGAGTAATTGTAGAGCTGAGGGCCCAAGAGCACCGTGCCTTCTAGGTGATTAGTGAACAACGGATCAATAATGAGTAGATGGCCCTACAGAGAAATGTTGTCATCGCTGCTAAGACCAAGGCGACCAATCAAATAAAGCACATCTTTGTAGGTCATTGAGGAGGCATGCCGAATGGTCCCAGAGTTGGCCATTCCGTAGGAAGAGCCAGTCGAGGTACACATCCGCAACTTGGCCACAGGGGTGCATGACACTCGGACTGAGATGGCGCAGGTTCAGTTGGAGTTGAACCTGCAAATTACAAAATTACAATTGGGGACCCAACCTTCAACTCTGCTAGAAGTAAAGGAAAAATGGGTGACCTTTGTCACAGAAGCAGTAGCGGCAGTGGACAGTGTAGTAGCAGACTGCATGCAGTTGTTTGAGAAGTCATTTGAGGTCCTAACAAGCTTGCAAGAGGACCCTAATGTATAGAGGCTAGAGACAGAAGTGTGTGAGATGCAACAACGCTATGATGAGTTTAAGGGCACAGTGCAAACCGTCGCACTAACATAGAGACTAGCCAAGCTACAAGAGGCTAAGTAGCTAAAGGAAGAGGTGGACGCAGCACTGCACAAGGAATCAGTGCTCAAGGTGAGACTAAAGCCTTGACTGAATGAGGCTTACACAGTGATAGGGAATATTGAACGCAAGCTTGCGACTCTGCAGTCAACGCAACAAAAGCTTCAGGTTGACAATGCAGGGACAGTGACCAAGAAGACAGTGGAAGACGCGAAGCAAGCGGCAACTCAGTGCATGACCGAAGGTGCAATCATACGGGTTGAGCTAGATGGATTTCGCACAAATATATCTGCGCCTACTCAGTGACTCCAGGACGAGTCATGATGTTTTTGTTGGGGGCTTGTTGGGAATGGGATCCCCTAAAGGGCCGTTTTGGCTCTAAAAGCCCATGCTTGAGTCAAATTTTGTAATAAAATAGTAAAGACTTTGCATTTTGTGGTCGCAGAGTGTGTAGGTGTTATATGTCATAAAGGGTTGTCTTCCCTTAGTTTGGTAAAGAAAAGTCGGCTATAAGAGATCTACCCATGGTCCACAGACCATGGGATTATATAAAAAGAGCTAAGCTCTGAGTAGTTTGAGGGATCAATCATGTAAGAGAGTCGTAGCTCTAAAGTAAGAAGTCTAAGTTTTCAGGTCATAGCGTAGGTAGAGGTTCTGTAGCTGAGTGCGTAGAGGCCTACGGTGGAAGTCCACAGTTGGGTGCACGAACCCCTGCAGCTATGTGCGCAGGGCGAATAGAGTTTGTATCACTTGGAAGAGATTAATAAAGAGAAGTGTTTTGCAATTTCTATGTCTTTGTTCCAATTAATGCATCTTATCAATTTATGTATGAACTTCCTTTGTAATGCTTATGTGATGTGCGAATGTGTATGATTATGTTGGATAACTGAACGCATATAAGAATATCTATTTGTGCGGTGCTAACTATGAGTAACTAATAAGATAAGTAAGTCACTTGGACTATTTTAGGGATTTGCATGGTACGCTGCCTTGGTAGCTCAAAAGGGTCTAAATCAAGGGTTAGGGCTGCATGAAGGACAATCAAACCTTTTTGCAAAGGTATTGAAGGACGGAATAGAGGGCTCGACTGGCAAGCCCTAGAGCGAAGCGACCTGTGCAAAGGCAGGAATAAATGGAACTAAAACGACATCATGACCATCTCAAGGTGCAAAAACTTGGTTCTAGCATCCCCCATACTGCTTCGAGTAAGACTTCGGTCCGCGCTTCACGGGCCGATGCCGAAAGGGCCATAGTGTAGGGATTAGTTTGGCTAACTAACGTTGAACTTGGGTCAGACCCCCTCAAGCCAACACCACATCTCAGCACATCTCAAATCAATGGATGAGTATAATTCAATCATCTAATGAAATATCAAATGGTTGATAGTGAGGACAGGTGGGCAGTACGGGAGTTCTTCCTAGAGGGAAACACCTTATGACATAAATGTACAAAACAAAAAAAATTCAAAAAATACAAATATCCTGTTTACTAGTGCTCTTCAAAAGGGTACTCTTTGTTTTTGAATTTATTTAAATAGTAGAAAAATGATAAATATTACGTGAACATGTGTTTAGAAAATGCAATTGAAATATTACCTCGCCAACTTCAAAAATTAAAAATAAATATAATTTTGCATAAAATTAATTTTTTAATATGAAAAACTTAGTTCTCTGTGTAGATCATGCCCATATATATATATATATTATTTTTTTTTAAATTACACATTTTATACTATGTTATGCTATGAACACATGCATACCTCTTAAGATTTGTGAAAATTTGCAAGGACAAGGATTTCATTTAATGGAAAATTGACATATTATATGACACCATTTTTTTTCAAAATATATCATTAGGACAACAACATAATTCTCCATAGATTGTCTTTTTTTCTCTGAATCAAATTTCACAATGCTTTTATGAATTTTGAGGGCTTCAATTCTATAAAAGAGTAAAATTTTGAAATTTCATCGCTATAGTTGGCCCAAATGAGTAACCCATCTTCATGCATTCACCATTGTTGCATCCAAGAATCCCTGAGATGGTTTACTATTACTAGCAAGATTTTAGCTTTTTTTTTTTGCTTTTTTTGGCATGCATTTATCAAATTCAATTTTAGATGGTGTTTATGGGATTTTCAACTATGTCTATAGCGCAATTTCGTTATTTCTAAGCTCTTAGGGTTTCTAATCTAGTATTTTTTTTCTTTTCAAAAGGCCTTTCTTAGTTTTTTGTAATTTTTTTTGTTTTTATAAGTTGTCTAGCATTGTTTGTATGTGAGTCATGATAGAGAGGGGATTTTCATTTTGTAGTGGAATTTTGTACTGACAACTATTTTGGGCTTCGATGGTTTTTTAAGTATGTTCGAGAGGTGCATCTACCACGGTTCTAAAGTAAGTTTCATACTATCATAGTTTTATATGGTGGGAGAATATTGTTTGTAGTGAATTATTGTCAAAAAATGTTGATGTATAAAGCCTTTTTTGAGGTTTTATTGATAATTTCCATTGTTATTTCTAAAAAAATTATGTTGTCTGTTTTTTTGGGCCCTATTTTTATGCAATTTGCTAGATTATTTTCCCGTGCTCTTCAAGAGATGCCTTTATGATTCTTCCATTCCCATTATTGTTTGATGTACCTTTTTTTAGTTCTATCAATTGGTTTTGTTATTTGTAGAGATTTAGAGATATTGTGTGCTCCTAGATAGCTTGTTTATCTGTTACTTTTTCTTGTGTTGTCAGTTTTCAATATTTGTGGTATAGAAATTTGCCACTTTGTAGTGTCCCACCTTGGCAAGGTTAGTCTTGTGACACTTAGAGAGGGTGATTTTGATGTAACGATATAAGATTATGCATGAAATACTTATATACATGCTTATATGCTGTAGACCTAGTTTGGGTCACCTGATTTCTATGTGTATAAGATTTGATTTTGGTTAAGAGCATATTATCAATGTTTTCTCTTTTGCTATCCTAGTTTGGACATAAGTGTATGACATGGATGGTGATCTAGGATTGAGACACATAGATCCATGGATGATCATAGTTATGTGGAACATATGGTTAATTATGATTTATGGATGATATATGATTTGTATGATTATATATGCATAATTTTATACTAAGCAAGATGTGACAGGGGACCCGGTTATTTGAAAACAAGGATGACCAAATTATAAATGAATGTGGAAGTCATGATATATTATTTGTATGATTATATATGCTTAATCTTGTATTGAGCAAGATGTGGTAGGGGACATTGTCATTTGTAAACAAGGATGCTCAAATTATAAATGATTGTGGAAGTCATGCACAATATTTGGTAAAATGTGAATAAGTTAATTATGAAATTCATTTGATTCCTTTAATCTTTGAGATTGTGATGTGTGCAGGTCTTGGAAGAAGGCCTTACCAACGAACATCAGATGGGTATGAGCTCACAATAAGTACCTTAAGGTGAAGCACAGAGTTTCAAAGTAGAGTAGATGATAAGCCATGAAAATTAGGGCGCAACGTCCTAAATCCATGAAAGATAAAGATGTTGAGTCTTGGATCTATAATAAAGGGATTAGGGCACGAAATCCTAAATTGATGAAAGATAAATATAGGGAGTCTTGGGTCTATAATAAAAGGATTGGGATGCAGATTCCTAAATATTAAAAAGATGAATATGTGGAATCTTGGATCCTTGGAGTAGATAAGGGTGCGAAGTCCTCAATCTACTAAGGCATGAAGATATATGTAATAGGGATGAAAAATCCCTATTCTATGGAAGAAAAATACCACTCGTAGGAAGGTTAAGGACGAATTTCCTTAATAAAATCTCATTTATGTCAATTCTGGAGTGACTTTCTAAAAATAGAAAGTCATTTATAACATCTCAAGTATGATTTTTCAAAAATAATAAATCACCTTCAATCAATGGGTAATCAAGTATAGTTGAAGGAAAATCACTTAAATTATCATTAATCAATCCTAATAGTTCATTCTCGACTTAATCCTCAATATTATTAAGATTATTGTTATCTTTTATTAGACTATGATATTATTATTAAAAGGGAATTACAAGTCACCTTCGTCTCCTCAATCACTTCACAACTCTCCTTGATGACTCTCATGGCTCTATGTAAATCTCTCTCTCTTTTAATAATACATTACACTCGCTTTTATGCACTCATCAAGGAATTTCATATTCCTCTTACACTCATTAAAGACATGTCATAAAAGATTCCTCTTATGCTCTCTTTAATGCATAAGTTACACTCTCCTTAACTAAGGTATGCATACCTCTCCTTAATGACATGAGTTGCATTCCTCTAAATGAAATACAAAGCATTCATATTACTCCTCCTTTATGACAAGAATTTGTTGCTCCTCCTATATATGTGTCTCATGTAAGCTCACTTGAGGAGAGGGGAGGTGCACTGTAATATTAAGAGTTGGAGAGACTTGAAGAGGATTGTGAAAGGGATATCCTTGGAGAGTAGCCAAATATTATTGAAATGAATATGAAATTCCTAAACTAAATTACTAAGTAGTTATACCTGATGGAGTTGTCCATGAGTGGTATTGAGAGGAAGTGAACTTATCGTCCTCAATTTGCCTTGTATATCTCTCTACTACTATATTTTGGTACTTCTTGGGAGCTCTTACAACTCTGGGGTTCCAGGGGGATAAGTTCTCCCTGGATATGGTTGCGTGGAAAATTGTAAGTTCTTTAGGACTTGATATTGAAATGGTTGTATCTCTGTGATTTCAAATTTCCAAGGTCTTAAAATTGGTCTTATGGTAGCCCTGTGAATATTCTTTCCAATGCCACAAGTCAGACCAATATTGGATTCTTAAATATAGAGTTATGCCAAATATCCCACAATGATCTAATTATGGACTAGTTCAGTAGATAGAAGTTGTAAGGGATGCCACATGTCACTGTTTCAACCTTTGACTCTGAAATTCATAACAAAAAAATTACAGTCCATGCACTTTTCAAAATTTTTTAGAAAATTCAAATCTAATGCCTAAAATGAAAGCTATGACGAGTGTCCCTAGCTCACGTATTTGAGATTGAATTCTGGAGCTTACAAAAACCCTAAATTATTCGGACCATATCTCAGAAAATATAGCAAACCAAGATTTGAAATTCGGGCACAAAGTTAACTAGGACGTCCTCTCCACATTTTCACAATTTCAACTTTTGAAGCTTTGTAGAAAAAAATTATAGTGAAAATTCCACGATGACCTATTTGAAGCAGTGAAACCCTTGAATCCAGAGCTTTGATACCAATTTTTATGCAACTAGCACAAAAAGTTAGGTCAAGCACTTATAAGTATCCTCTTTGAGGGGGAAACCTCCTTTACATTACATAAATTAACAATTCATGGATGATACAAATGACAAGGCCTCCTTTGTATATATATGAGTCTAAGGGGTCACAATATAATTAGACCCTACATAACAATCATAAGGTAAGGGCACAACAATAACAATAGTGGTATTCTATGGGGAACCAAAATAACAATATGGGGGCTACATGGGCACAACAATAACAATAAGGTGGCTACACTAAAAATAACAATAAGGGGTCTACACTAGTATTATAAGGACATAACAACATACTACAAGATGCTTGGGCCCACAGAATATGCAAGCACTAAATTTTACACCAGATGGGCCAACCTTGACACAATTGACATCATAAAATAATGGTGTTGAGAGCCTACTAAGTTTTTCCATCACCCATACGCAATTTATCCAACTAAGGAAAAATAGTCTTTGAGGGAAACCATGCACCACAACTCTATATGTTTGTGTTTCTTTGGATGGAATTTGTGCACTGTAGGATTTAACCTTGTACAGAAATTACGTACATACAAATTCTAAAAACATAAAATAAACAATGGAAATAATATAAAACATAAAACAAATATAAACAGATATTTTCCCCTGGATCCAAAACCAGGACTACTTGATTGATTTTTCATTATATTCCTTTCAATGTTACATTACATATATATACATGCCGAAGCATTCATAAACCCCAATCCATTAACCTTGGATTAGAACATAACTGCAGTTCCCTTGGCCATATCTACAAAATACCATGGGAAGAAAACCATCATTCCCAAAACCATGCGTGAAACCCATGCACAAAACCATAGGTAGGTCTTCCCACCTAATATAGGGTCCAAAAGAAATTTCCATGCAAGGGGATGCCACCCCACTAAAACCCCCTTTCGCATGCAACTAGTCGTCGAAAGAATATAACACACACACAACGTGCACAATATGCTTTCCCAACATTATACTGGAATTGAACCTCTGAGGAAAAGCTTCGAGTCTACTTTCACTACAAAGTGTTATCAGAATCAAGCTTCAAAGGAACATATGACAAATTGGATTAAGACTTATTTGTAGTCATATTTTATATCATATTCGAGATCGATCCATCTTGCATGATCTATCATGTACATGAGTCACTACGATATATAGCGGATTGGTTTGTGACTTCCAAGGGTACATACATTAGATTTTTTGGTTGTCAGATATCCCCTCATTTCATGCCACGATATGTGAACAATAAGGTGGTCATGTAGGAAGAAGCAAATTAATTGGACTAGGGATTGTTAGGAGTTCTTCACAGGGGGAAGAAAGCCCCTTGGCCTATCTTCCTTTTGAGGATAAGATTATATGATTTAAAGAGACACCAGGAGACAACAATACAAATACAAGAATTGGATCGCTTTCACTTCGAAACCAAATATTTTCATGGATATGATCCCAAGAGAGTGTACATGCAACATTGTGAAAGGATCGGTTTCAATACGGGGTATTCATCGATGTCCACAACAAAAGGTGAGAAAGTGAAGCATTGGTATAATGTAGTTAGAAAGACACATCTAGCAACGGATAAAAGTTCACCCCGAGATCCACCAGCTCAAGATATGTAGGTCTAAGAGGAAGAACTGATAACCCCTCAAGCAAGGAAAATAGGTGCTAAGAAGAGGATCAGGTTTGATTTAACAGGCAAAAGCAGCAGGAACTGGGAAGTTGATCCTTTGAACACATAAGCTATTCAACGAAATAAGGAGAGGAGAGAAGCAGAAGAAAAGGAGAATAGGAAGCATGATGAGTTGCTTGAGAAGCAAGAAAAATATGAAGAAGAGAGAATAAGAATAAAATAATAACAACAAAGGAAGTCCCAGGAGGAAGGAGCAACATAGAGACTAGAAGAAGAACAATTGACTTAGGAGATTGAAGAGGAAGAGTTGGAGGAAGAAGATACCATCTAACCCATGGATGATGAAACAGATTCTCCAAAGGAACCTCCCCTCACAAGTGATCATCTTCCATTAAGAGAAATGGGAATCACACCTCCAACTGCAGAAAGAGTCATGGATGTGAGCAATGTAACATTTTATCAGCTTAAGTGGAGGATTGTGTTGAAAATGCAACAAGAAATTTCTAATTTATTTTTTCCCAAAATTTATTAAGAGAAATTTAAATTCTAATTTCATAAAAATACTTGGAGGTAGTTAAATAAGGTGAGATGGCCTTGTCACTTATTTAACTCAGTTAGTTCGAGTTGGAGACACTTGAGTTATGTTTATTTATGATTGATTGCTAATTTGTAACAATCAGGTTAAGTTAATTTGAGTTATTCTGAGTTTATCTAGGTTTAATTAAGAAGTAGTGGAGGGTCCAGTAGTGGGGTGTAAATTCAGTTGATATTTCATTTAACTCATAAATCATCCAAAAATAATTGTTGCATGCAGATAACTTGAGTTACCTTATTGAGATTGGTGTTCAAGAGTAGTGTAATATCATTTGTATAATTTCCGAGTTATATAGGTGGTGCGTGCAGTCAGAGAAATGCCTAAAGGAATTGTGCAATTCTCAATGAGAAATTTCCCTAATTAATAGGGAGCTAATTCCTTATTGAACAATGCAAGGAAATAGGAGCTTGGGAAAGCAGAAAATTGGCTAAGTATTTTCCAGGGTAAGTCTGTGAAGCAGTGAGATAGATTATACTAGTGCAGAGGTTGCTCAGGGTTGAGAAAACATTGCATTTCTTCTCTATTTTCTAATTAATGCAATACATATCGGAAGGGGTTTTGAGAAGTTTCTTTCCACTTAGATAAGTCTATGAGCACATGTGATTGAATATTGTCTCATGTTTATGTTGTGATTTCTCGATCATTTAATTGTTTCCGCTGATGAGTAGGATAGATTCAAGTCTTTTGTTTTAGAAAATTACATAAGTAGTTTGAATCTACAAGGAATTTCTACATGGTATCAGAGTAGGAATCACAGTAGAGAATATAATTTGAATTTGACTTTGCAGGTGAATCAAATTTGCAAGATTATTCTTTAGAGCTAGCAGGATGTCTTTCTATGGACTGAGACTCGAGTATACCGTTGAGGGTAGCTCAAATTATATTTATTGGAAGGAGAGGATGGAGGCAATGTTAGAAGATAATGGGCTGAAGGAATTCATAAATAATGATTTATGAAGCCTCCAACATCTGATGCTTAAGATATAGTAGAATAAAAGAAGTGTGTAGAAAAGGCGAGGAGGATCATATTGGAGGGAGTTCGAGATCATATTGTATTGAATATCCATGGGAAAGAGACTCCATATGCAATGTCGAAAGAATTGACAGAATTGTTTAAGAACAACAATGACCAAAGGAAGATGGAACTAAAGGACAAGCTTTGGAAGATCAAGATTGAAAAGAGTGACACAATACCGCAATACCTGAGCAGGTTCACTCAATGTCGAGATGAACTTGGGAGTGTTGGTATTATAATTGTAGAAGATGATTTGGTAAGCCTAACACTTCTAGGCCTTCCCAAGAGCTGGCACAACTACCAGGATTCGGTAAATGGGAGGGAGAAGCTACCAAATTTGGAATGGCTGTGGTCAGATTTGGTACAAGAAGAGATAATGCGGAGCACCGGAGATGTAACCTCATCCAAGCATGATGATGAGGATAATTGTGCCTTGGACGGAAAGGAAAAGAAAGGGAAATGGAAGAAATCCCCATCCAAAATGGATTCCAGTCAAGGTAGAAAGAAGGAAGACTTGTCGAAGATCAAGAGATTTCACTGTCATGAACTGGGACACTAGGCCACGAAGTGTCCACACAAGAAGGCTGGCAAGAAACCCTCAGGAGGAGAAGCAGGTGAATCTTTGGCCTCCAAATTCAAATTGGACTTCACCCTCATTGCATGCATGGAAAGCACAGTGATGGGTAGTGTGGTATCTGGATAGTGGGGCTTCATTCCATATGACGAGCAACAAATATTTTTCCAGTGACCTAGAGGAGAAGGATCTCCATACACACATCGAGATGGAGATGATGGAAGGTATAGCGTGATCGATATTTCTACAGTTACTTTTCAGAGGGATTATGTCTCCCCTCTCAGGCTCAAGGATGTGATGTATGTACTTGGTCTAAAGAAGAATCTAGTTTCCATAATGGTATTGGAAGACTGTGGCTATGGTGTGATATTCAACAAAGGGAAGACTTTCCTGCGACACATTGCTACAGGAAAAGTGAAGAAGATTGGGGTTTGAGTGAAAAATATATATAAATTAGATGTTTGAGATTGTGCAACATTGAGCAAAAAAGTAAATAAGGTGCAAAGTTGAGACATCGGTGAATTATGGCATAGAAGATTTGCACCATGGTGCTTTGAAGATCATGCAAAAAATTTCTACAGGCCTTCCCAAAGGTGCACTAGAGAAGTTGGCTACATGAAAAGGGTGTACATTTGGTAAGTACATGAACTCAACCTTTAATGATTAGTACAGTAAGGTGCAAGCAGTCCTAGAAATGATTCACTCAGATGTGTGTGGACCTTTCTCGACAGCCTTCACGACTAAGCATAGTATTATGTTATATTTGTGGATGATTTCTCACTGAAGTGCTAGATCTACTTCATGTAGAAGAAAGACCAAAATTTATCCAAATTTGTTGAGTTTAAATCACTTGTTGTGAAAGAGAGTGGAAGGAAAGTGAAGGATCTCAAGAGTGATAATGGTGGAGAATATGTTTCGAATGATTTTAAGAAATTCTCTATAAGAAAAGGCATTCAACGAGAGTTGGTAAAACCTCATAACCCACAATAGAATGGGGTGGATGAGAGGAAGAATAGAAGAATTGTGGGAACTACATGAGCGATGTTTCCTGAATAAAACCCACCACTGCACATGTGATATGGAGCATGCAACACAACTATTTATTTTCAGAATAGGAGTCCTCACATGATTCTTGGCATCAGTACACTAGAGGAAGATATTTTCGGGAAGAAACCAGATGTGTCACACTTCAGGATCTTTTGATCATCCGTTTATTGGCATGTTCCAAGGATGCAAGGAAAAATCTAGAACCTACAATAGAGTTGGGGATATTTGTGGTGTACACTGATACACCTCATAACTTTCGTGTGTACTTTACATCTCTCAGGATGACAGTGGTAAGAAGAGATGTAAAATTTTATGAGAAGAAGGCAACGAGGTATTCTCCTTAGAGGGAGCTTCAGTTGTAGCCTGATCAAGAGATTTTAGCTCCAAAGGAAGAACCTTAAGAATTTGTGGAGCAACTACAAGTAGAGGGCCAAAGAGTGGATACAACTCAAGTTGAGACATCCAAAGAAGGAATGAAGAGAACAAGTGAAGTTGATAGCTTGTTTCATGATGCAAGAGTGAATGTGGGAGCACCCACATCTCATCACAAGTGGAGGAGGTCACCAAATCGGTACATTGGATACATGGATCTCATGAGTGAGCTTGCATATACTAAGCCATCCTTATTCAAGGAAGAAGTGCATAAACTAGTATGGGTTGATGCTATGGTAGAGGAATATGATTCCATCATCAGAAAAATTGTTTTGGAAGTGGTCCCAAGACCAACAGACAAGTCAGTGGTGAGTTACAAATGGCTTTACAAGGTAAATCATGTAGTAGATGGTAACATCAAGAAACACAAGGCCCGATTTGTGGCCAAGGGGTTCTCTCAGGTGGAAGGAATTGACTATGAGGAGACCATTACTCCAGTAGCAAGGTAATTATCAATCCAGTCAATTCTTGCACTATCAGTGCAGATGGGGTGGGATATCCACTAGATGGATGTGAAGACAACATTCCTTAATGGAGTGATTGAGGAGGAGGTGTACATTGAGCGGTTAGAAGGATTTGAGACCTTTGACAAAGAGTCACATGTGTCTAGACTCAAGTGAGAATTGTCTGGATTGAAACAAGCACCCCATGCTTGCTACACTAGGATCGACAATTATCTCACCAGGTTGGGCTTCACCAAAAGTGGAGCAGATGCAAACCTTTACCATATTGTTGTTGAAGGTAAATTATTGATTATAGTATTATATATTGATGCTTTAATTTTGAGTGGAGATGAGATGCTGTGTTGAAAAATATGCAACAAGAACTGTTAAATTTAGAATGTGCTAAAAATAGACCTGCTAAAAATAGAAAATTCTAAAAATGACATTTTGGGTCCCTTCCTATTTATAGCAGTCCCTAGTCTATCTATAGGAAGTAAAATTAATTTTGGTCTTAACAGTAGTTGGAAATATTAATTAATTAATTCAGTTGAGTTAATTAGCTAAGGAAATTCGATTTTGAAGTCTTTGTGAGCATGCACATGAGTTGTTCCACTGATTGAGGAATTTATCCTTAATTTCCTCCACTGATTGAGGGAATAAGTATGAGTTCTATAACGAGAGAATCAGTTGACTTAGTTCTAACTAGTCAAGTCCAGTTGATTATTTTAACAAGTGTTAAATAATAAATAAAGTTGTTAATTTTGCAGCATGTACAACTATTATTTAGATAACTGGTATTTCACTCATGGATACTGATGGTGTCATTCATACAGGACCAGTTGAGATAGATGTGGGACATTTACGTTAATGCTTGATATTTCTAGTAGATTCCTTGCATGGAGAAGGATCTATTATAGGATATTGGAGGACTTGTGGCCTATATATTGAGGCCTAGGTAGTCATGATTTTCATCTTCTGATTGAAGATCATTAGAGTACAAAGAGAGAATGATAGCTTTTGAGCTGATTCTTTTTGTATGTTGTTGAGGATTTCCACTTGATTGATAATACAGAGTTGGGGTTTTATGCTGGTGCTTTCCCCAGTGATATATTTTGTGTTATGTGTGATTGATTCTTTCTTATCAGTTATATGTGTTCTTATTGAAGTTGTTCATGGTTGATTAAGCTTCCGCTAAATTGTTTGTAGAAGTAGATCAAGTGTTTTTCTTTAGTACATTGCATTACCAGGTGATCTACACGTGGAAAATTTCTACATGGTATTAGAACTAGCTGATTTGTAGAAAAAGTTATACATGGTGTCAGAGATACCTAATTTGTAGAAAAATTCTACAAAATTCTACATGGTATCAGAGCACAGGTGATCAAGCAAGAACAATATACTGAGAGGAGATTTCAAAGTTTTGAGTTTTGGGTCGAGAGTTTATAGAGCAGATCTAAAAATTTTTGTACAAAATTTTCAGAAATAAATAACATATTTGGATTCTTTGCAGAAAAATACCCAAAAAAAAAATCGGCTGAATCGGAGTTTGGATGAGGGAGATATCACTGATTTAAAATCAACTTTTTTTTAGAAAATTTCTTGATGGCGAGAAAATGGAAATAGATTGGTGTGCTAGCCAAGAACCTGTATGAATTTGAGGTACATGATGCATGAAAAGGCTTGAGGAGCAAGGAAAAGGTTAGATACTTGGTGGTTGAGAGGGAGAGTATATTACCTCTCAACATGCAGAGCCAGAAGAAGTCTTAGACGATTGTGGAGGAGCCACGATTGGTGCAGCAACTTCAGGAGGTTGTGGAGCAACCACAACAAGGGAAGCTGAGTGGAGATCGAGTAGAGACATCTACTCATGCAGAGACCTCCAGTAGGGGTATAATTCGAGCCAGGTGGACAAAGGGATTACATGCAGCCATACCTCCAGGTAGGAGGTGAGGCGATATAGAGTGATTGTCCCAAGGAGGAGGGGCAGGATCCTTGAGGTACCCAACCTCTTGGATGAGACCTTGTTATGGGAGCCCCGATGTGGAGTAGCAGGATCTGACTGATTGGGTAGAGACAGATGCAGATGGAGTGGCAGAGAGAGCGGCAGAGAGAGCGACAGTGTAAGGAATCCCAGGACAGCGCACAGCTAGCAAGCTGCAGCAATGTGAGAGGCACAAGTATTTTGCACAATGCTAGGTGGCATAGAGAGGTGTGCAATGGTGCAAGATGCATGGAGATGTTGCAGTAGCGTAGATGTCAGAGAGGGAACACTTGTCAATAGCAGGTAGAGCTTCAGCATCAAAGTATGTTCCTAGCCCAACATAGTGGTCAGTTGGGAGTGTTTTTGTTCCAAGTGTTGTTGGAGCAAGTGGACCAGGTAGATGTGTTACATGTAGAACATTCCAGAGTTACAGGATTGGGTTCGAGAGGAAGAATTTCTTGTTCAGAGGGAGTGTTGAAAAATGTGCAACAAGAAATGTTAAATTTAGAATGTGCTAAAAATAGACCTGCTAAAAATAGCATGTCTAAAAATAGCAA
>APFE031345328.1:142691-196904 GCA_000404065.3 Pinus taeda | reverse complement strand
AAAAATTGCTCAAAACGGGTCAAAATTGGACCATCTCACCTGCTCCATGGTCAAAGTGCGATGCATCCCACCTAATACACACAGGGGGTGCGATGCATATTGAAAATCCCTTCTATGGGGTGCGATGGGTGAGAGTAGACAAATGGCAGAGACGGTTTGCAAGGTGGATGATCATGGAATCTTCTAGAAATTTCTCTTGTGACACTTGCCTCTCTGTATTCACCTAGGGATGAGTAAGAGATCATGAAATATCCAAGTGGAATTGAGAAATATCAGAGAAATGACACTAATAAAAAACCAAGAAGCTGACTCACCCACCTGCAAACATCTATATATGGATCCCTCATCCTAGAGATCTAGGAGGCTGGAATTTTGCATCTTGTAAGGAAGTGTTGTTGGTTTCTTTGTGGAACATAATAGTGTTGGGTGATCTAGCTTTTCATGAGGTGAAGAAGGGCTTTCATGCTAGGAGGATGGTGCTGGATCAGATCAATGGGTTGTAATCCTCTCTTCTACTACTTCTATCAATAAAGCTATTTGAGTTTTCCTCCATATTCTTGTATGTCTTTGAATATTGAATTGATATATGCATTTGTATGGTCAATATATATCTGATCCTATATTGTTTATGATTATAGATCTCTATGCTTTGATGGTATTATGCTGCTTTGACTCTATAGGTGTTCTTTGAAGCGGGACAAGTGAGGAAGGAGTGGCAAAGATATGTCAAAGGGGAGAGGAAACAAGCAAGGAGCCAAGCGGAAGACTGAGGTTAGTACTCTCTGCTTCTCTCTCATCTATTTCTCATAAAGGAAAACGCAAGTAACTTTAGTTTGTTTGTTTCTAAGATAGATACCTGTCTTAGTGGGACTAGAAGCTCTGAATGGACACTAGTTTTCCCGATAACAATTAGCTCAGATTTGTGCAAGGAAATATGAGGTTGGAGGAGGCATAAAGTGGATAAGTGTTGGCCAAAAGTTCTCACTCAGTAGAGAGAATTTTTTTCATTTATAGGTTGTGCTAAGAGATGGAGCAAGTAATTGTAATAGTTTCTTTATTCAACTGATTAATGCAAAGAGGCTTGTGGGGCTTTTTCGCAGTTGGGCTCCCCTAGAAATCATTGTATACTTGTGGCTTTTCTTGTTTCATGTCTATGCATGTTTTTCTAAATTGTGATTTCTATTCTGCAGATTAGTAGAGTAGAATCATGTCTCTTGTTTTTAGTTCGAAATCTTGATCAATTGCAATTTCTTTCAAATTTCTAATTTGTGAATAAGGTGTTCTAATTTGTTTCATGCTAGTTAAATGAAACTCAGGGAAAGTCAGAGGAAAATTGGCTTATGGTTGGGAGGACCATAAAAGTTCTTGGTACATTTTTTGGGAAAATGTTTTCTTGACTATTAAAAAATGTTAGTTAAGAAGAAGTGTGAAATAACATAGATAGATAAAAGAGGTATTGTTATATTATCTAAATTCCCTAACATTTACTTGACATGAATTCCCTTACCTTTACTTGACAAGTACAGACCCAGAATATTCAAATTTGGAAGGATGTTAAGAATAATTATGGTTATAAATAGTTGTTGTTGCTCTAGAATTGTTTAAGAAATAAATAGTGTAAGTTTTTGGAAAAAAGAAGAAGATAAATTTGTACCTTATTATGATAGTAGTAACTAGTGTTGTGAGGTTTTCAAGCACAAAGAATGCTAGAAAAATGACGGAATGGATAGGAAAAATGAGAATAGAAAACGTTACCATCACATTGGTGGTAATAGGTCCAAGTCAATAACGAATAACAATAATGCAGAACTGGTTAGACATCCCCTAGACATTTAGAAGGTGGCAGTACTAGAACCACTAAAACATATCAGCCTCTCTATGATACTGAAAAAGACAAAGCGAAACCTGGGACTAGTCTCCACTGTTACCTGGTATTCTTAAGTTGAATAGCATAAAAGTAAAAGTAAAATTTCTAATGGACGGTAATAAATTTTGTTGATAATGATTAAAAAGAAAATAGTGGAAATTAATACATTTAGGGAAAGAAAAATAACATGGGGAGGGGGGGGGGGACATGAACAAATGTGCCTAGAGATTTATCATTGTTGTTTAAAGTTCTATTTTTTTAAGGATTTCACAGTAACCTTTCCTTGTTGTCCACTAACATTCCTCACAGGTCATTGAAAGCAACATTGTTCTATGCTAATTCACATCACCATCTGACTCAGAAAATGGGAGTTCTCAACACGCTCTACACAAAGGCATTAAGGATATCATGTGGGGAATATGTAACATAAGATTGAATATATTAAAAATGTCTTCTTAAACAATGGTTACAAGCTCAGAGATATTAACAAAGCCATCAAAAGATCCAAAAGAAGAGCCACAAATATACACCCCTCTTCCAGCTCTCAAACCCCAATTGGTAAAACCTATCTCCCTTACATCCAAGGTGTCACAGATAAACTAGCCAGGGTTCTAAGGAAAAAAGGAATATCAACATCATTCGAGCCCTTGAACACTATCCAACATAGGATGAGATTGGTAAAATATGACCTAGATCAATTCCAACGAAAAGGCGTCTATAAAATCAAATTCTCATGCAGTAAATGTTACATTGGGGAAATAGGAAGATCAGACTTAAGGAGCATGGTCTAGATATCAAGAGCGTGAGATTTAGATGCTCTGTACTTGCTAAATGTTATTCTAAGACCGACCACCATGTTTTCCTCGAGGACATGGAAATAATCTCCAAGGAAAATCACTATCCTAGAAGAAAGTTATGCAAGGCACTTGAAATCCTAAAGAATCCCAACAATCTCAATAGAGACAAAGGTATGGAAGACAGAAGAAGCTAGATACCCCTTATTACTTAAATCCACAGTCCCCCTCCCACATCCCTTATCCTAGCCATGCCCTAATTAATAACTCATTTTAATAACTACAATTATGAATCTAACCTAATTTAAGCATCTTCATAAATAATAGAATGTAAAGCATGCATATAACCTTCCGATCATTCCCTTTAACAATAAAATTGAGAGGTAATAATTTCTAAATTAAAAGGAAGACATTTATGAAAAATACAAGTAGTTTTGGACAAAATATTATTATAATCTCTGAAACTAATCCATGAAAACAATAGGAAAAAGGGAAGAAACCCCTTTTTCATAATTATTTGGTGTGTGTTTGAAATCCAACGGTGCATCTTCTACCCAAAATCTTTAAGGGAAAGATAGAACCGAAACCTAGAAATAAGTACGCTAACATAAGAGGATATGTTGAGCTAAAGTAAAACATAGCTGCCAAATATTTTGTCATGACAAGCTTATAAATCTAAGTTGATAATAGCGACACACCTAAAAAGGAAATGGTAACTAAAACCCATAACTAGGGTTAAGTCATTTCTGGAGGAAAAAAATAAACTATTATAATATATGTAGAATCTAAACATTTGATTGATAACTCCCTCTTTACCTGTAATAGTTCAAAATCAAATTTCCTCACACATTTAATTGGACCCTGAGAGGGAAAAGTATAAGTAAAATTTCAAATGCACAGTAATAAAGTTTGTTGATAATGACTAAAATGAAAACAAGAGAAATCGATACATTTAGAAATAGAAAAATAACTTAGGGAAACCACATGAACAAATGTGTGTAGAGCTTTATCATTGTTGTTTAAAGCTTTACCATTGTTGTTCAAAGTTGTGTTTTTTTAGAAAAATATTTCATGGTAACCTTTCCTTGTTCAAAGTTGTGTTTTTTTAGAAAAATATTTCATGGTAACCTTTCCTTGTTGGCTGCTAACATTCCCCAAACGTCATTTAAAACAACATTATTCCATCTAATCAATTCAATACAAATAACATGGAAAGAAAAACAAATGAGACCAAACTTATACAATCAATTTTTTATTTTTATTTTTTAAATTCATCAATCCTACATATGGAAAGCATGCATATAACGTTCCCAACATTTCCTTTAACAATAAAATTGATAGGTAATAATTTCTAAATTAAAAGGAAGATATTTATAATAAATACAAACCATTTTGGATGGAATATGATTATAATCTCTGAAATTACCCACTGCCACTTAAGAGTAAAAGAGTCCAACAATTAGCACAAGCAATGGTGAAATTTTGAGATATAACTTAAGGGTAAAAGAGTCCAACAATTAGCACAAGAAGTAGGGAAATTTTGAGATGGTCTCCAATGTATAAAAGGAGCATAAAAATGCGTAAAAAGAGGCAGTCTTGTAGCCACTTTTAACTTATCTATGAACACAATAGGAAGAAGGGAAGAAACTACTTTTTCATAATTATTTGGCATGTGTCTGAAACCCAAAAATGCATCTTCTACCAAAAGTCTTTAAGGGAAAGATAGAACCAAAACTTGGAAATAAATACATCGACCTAAGAGGATTTGTTGAGCTAAAGAATAACATAAATACCAAATATTTTGTCATGAAAAGTATGTAAACCTGAGCTGGTATTGGCCACACACCTAAAAGGGAAATGGGAACCAAAACCCAGAGTTATGGTTAAGTCATTTTAGAGGGAAAACAAAGAAATTATTATAATATATGTAGAATCTAAACATTTGATTGATAGCTCCCTTTTTACTTATAATAGTTAAAAATCAAATTACCCAAACTTTTATTGGGACCTTGAGAGGGAAACGAAGGGCACTCCTCAGATTAGTTAGTAGAATAGTAGTCATGAAAAAGAGCGAGAGAGGCATTCACTTTTCCTAGCTTACCTTCTATAATTGAGAAAGAATCATGCTGCAAGAACTCCATAAAGGAAAGAGGGTTTTTGTTTTTTGTCAGACAAGCAAAACCATGCAAATCCCATTAACAAATAGTGAGAAAACAGAGCACTATTCTATTTCACACAAAAGAAATTCTCAAAAAAGTTGAGGAAGATATAACAAAAAAATACCCTGTAAATTTAAGTTTGTAAGCCTAGAACAAAGTACTCAGATGAAGGCTTACTTACCTTTGGATGTGCATCATGTGGCCAAGGTGGATTTGAGAAATGAAAAGATAAAAATGGGAAAACGAAACCTTGGAACCATAAAGCTCCATTCTGTAATGATGAGCAGAATGAGAACTCTACATCGGCAAAAGTGTCAAGGTAGTTGCCCCAAAAATTCCGAGGACACCCTTGACCATCAATCACACTCCCCAATCCTCAAGACTCTTGATCGTTGGACGTGTGGTTTGCTTATAGAGAGTTGACAAGGGAGAGGGGATTAACATATCAATTGACGCATTCTGGCAAGCCTCCAAATTCTAGAGAATTCCATACGTAAACAAAAGCCCACATCCTAAAGTAGTTATTATGTATTAAATATTATCCTAGGGAAGCTTTTCCATTTTAAAATCAAATGACTACTGTACCCTCAATTACAACCTGCAAACATGATATGGCCAAAACCAAAGATGTAGTACTAAGAGCATTTGATATATATATATATATATATATATATATAGATTAGCACCTGGACAATGGCAAAATAATGCAAATAAATATTTATTACTCATGACAAAAAATAAATTATATAATAAGTGAATTAAAAAGAGAAAAAAAGGATACTAATATGTGGGCCTCTACATTATATAGTATGGGTATAGTAACCGACAAATCTTGACATTGGAATATAATATCACTATTTTTTTCTCTTAGAAAAAAAACATATTCACAAAGTTTGTACATTAAGTTTAGAAAACATCAAGGATAGAGAGAAAACTTCCATTTTATGATCATGGGAAAGGATGATTGGTCCTTTAGTAGGATTATAAATATAAAAAATATGGATGGATTTAAAAAATAATATTCATTTCCTTTTGGACTACTGAGCTTTGAATTCCTCAATTTTTAAGCCACATGCTAGGGTGGCATCAAACATAACACTCCCAAAAAGTTCTCTTTTACCATGGATTTGAGCTAAACCAATTATTGTTTCACACTGAGGCTCTTCTTTGAGACCAGCTTTTCCATACACATCTATGAGAGTGCCATATGTAGTGGCAGTAACCAAGACCTTTCCTTTCACCATATCTTTGCAAAACCTCTTCAGATGATCCCATTTATGTGATCTTCCTATAATTATAAGGAGGACATTATAGTGAATTATTTGAAATTTATGTGCTCTTCCTAAAATTCTGAGGATATTATAGTGAATTATTTGAAATAAGCGTAAAGGGTCGTTATGAAGAAGATTGGTATTTAAAATTTGAATTTTGAAGTTTCTTTCACAAAAACAATGATAAATATATAAAATTCCATAAAAACAATTTACTTCCATATTTTATGTCACTCTTCCCTACACCACACCAACCTTATGACATTCCCTTTGCATCATTTGGTGCAATTACTAGTTTTAAACCTATTATATTAAGATTCCAATATCTCATGTACCATATCCAATAATTATTATCATAGCCAACTTTTAGTGCTATGACATTCCATTTGCATCATGTGGTGCAATTTCTAGTTTTAAACCTAGTGTATTAAGATGCCAATATCTCATGTACCATATCCAATAATTGTTATCATAGCCAACTTTTAGTGTTCTATTTGTTGCATAGTAAATATTGAGAGAGAAACTTCTATTTTTCAAGATATTAATCTTAGCTATAATCTAATTATGATTTTCATTAATATGTTTTATTTTACTTTGTTTCATTCTATTGAAAAGTGTGCAACAAGAAATGCTAAATTTAGGAAGTGATAAAAATAGAACTGCTAAAAATAACACTTCTAAAAATAACAGTTTGGCCAATGAGCATTTTGGCCAACTTGGGTGAGAGGTGAACCTGCTAAAAATAGCATCTTCTAAAAATAACATTTCTGGGTCCCTTCCTATTTATAGCAGCCCCTAGTCTATCTATAGGAAGTAAATTCAAATTTGGTCTTACCAACAATTTGGAATATTAATTAGTTAATTCTCCATGATTTAATTACTTAAGGAAAAGAAAACTTGAAGTCTTTGTGAGAACATGCAATTATTTCTCCACTAATTGGGGAACGTGTCCTTGATTTGCTCCACTGATTAAGGAATTAAGGATGAGTTCTTTATTGAGAGGATCATTTGACTTAGTTTAACTTAGTCAAGTTCACTTAGATTAATTTAACAAGTTTTTAAATTAATGAGATACAATTTGTTGATGCTTGCATGCATGTGACAACTGTTATTTTCAAATAACTGTGTATTCACTCATGGATAACCGATGCATGTCAGTTCTGTTAGAGACCTCGTTGAGATCAGATGTGGGACAATGTACTAATAGATGCTAGGATATTTCTAGTAAGTATTCCTTGCATGGGGAAGAAAGCTTCTTCCTTCCATGACTGTGTAGTTGGACTTGAGTTGACAGCAGGTATGATCAGGCCAATTCACATGTGTTTTGTAATTGGATGCTAATCAAACCTGCACAAGGAAATAGGATCTTGAACCCAAGGTGCATCCTTTATATACAGGGCTAGGTAGTCCATGAGCTTGATCAATAGAGTATAGAGAGAGCAGGATAGCTTTTGAGCTGATTCTTTTTGTATGTTGTTGAGGATTTCCACGTGATTGATAATATAGTGTTTGGGTTTTATGATGGTGCTTTCCCTAGTGATATATTCTGTGTTATGTCTGAGTGTTTCATTCTTATCAGTTATATGTGTTCATGCTTGATGTTTCTCATGGTTGATTAGCTTCCGCAAAGTTTATGGTAGATGTAGATCTAGTATTATGCTTTAGTACATTGTATATATCAGTTTGATCTGTAGCTGAAATTTCTACATGATATCAATGAACTAGCTGATTTGTAGAGAAAATTCTACATGGTATCAGAGCACGGGAGATCAAGGAAGAACATTATACAAGAAGGAACTCGAAGTTTATCAATTAGGATATAGATCTCAAGTTCTTATCACATCTATTTCATCGATGGTGTTCTATGGTTTGAGGCTTGAGTATGCCCTTGATGGCAACTCAAACTATATAGTTTGGAAGGATCACATGGAGGCAGTATTGGAAGATAATAGCCTTAAGGATTTCATTTATCAAGAAGGCCCTAAACCCACAGATGCTACTCAATTGGTAGAATGGAAGAAGTGTGTGGCTAGAGCTAGGAGAATTCTCTTGGAGGGAGTGCGAGATCACATTGTCTCGAGCCTCCATGGAAGGAGACTCCATCTGCAATGTGGAAAACATTGAAAGATTTATATCAAAATAGCAGTGATTAGAGGAAGCTGGCACTAAAGGACAAAATTCGAAAGATCAAGTATGAAAAGGATGAGACGATCTCTATGTATCTGACCAAGCTCATCACATGCAGGGATGAGCTTGCAAGTGTAGGGTTCGTGATAGCTGATGATGACATGGTGAGTCTAACACTCCTTGGCCTTCCTAAGAGCTGGCATAGCTACCAGGACTCAGTTAATGGAAGTGAGAAACTGCCAAATTGGGAATGACTATGGTTAGATTTGATGCAAGAGGAGATCAAATGGAGCACCAAAGATAGTTCTTCATCCATGGAGGATGAGGAGAACTGTGCCTTAGCGAGTAAGGCAAAGAAGGGGAAGGAGGAGGTTTCTATTTTTGAATCCAGTTCTTCCACTGGTGGGAAGAAGGTTGAAAAATCGAAAGTGTGATGCTTTCATTGTCATGAGGTGGGCCATTATGCTGCAAATTGTCTATAGAGGAAATCCAAGAAGGAATTTGGGGAAGGATCTAAAGGTGAGGCACTTGCTTCACAGTTTGAGTTGGATTTCACACTCTTCGCATGCATGGTTTCATCCATGGTAGGAAGTGGTTAGTTTCTTGACACTGGAGCTTCTTTCCACATGACCAGTGACAAGAGTTTGTTCAGGACTTTGGAGGAGAAAGATCTCCAGATACTCATAGCGATGGGTAATGATGATAAGTATAGTGTCTCAGGTGTAGGCACGATTACTTTTCAAAGGGATCATGGAGCTTGCCTTACCTTGATTGATGTTAAGTATGTACCAGGACTGAAGAGAAACTTAGTGTTGATCGCGATGCTGGAAGATAGAGGCTATGGTGTAGTCTTTAATAAGGGAAAGGTTTTCCTTAGACACATCATCACTAGACAAGTGAAGCAGATTGGTTCACGAGTCAAGAACCTATATGCTCTTGAGGTTCAAGATGCATGCAAAGCCTTGAGTAGCAAGGAAACTGAGGGAGCCTTGGTGGTTGAGAGGGAGGGTATGTTACCTCTCAACATGCAGCACCAAAAGAAGTCTAAGACGATTATGGAGGAGCCATGATTGGTGCAGTAGCTTCAGGAGGTTGTGGAGTAGCCACAACAGGGGAAGCCAAGTGGAGATCGAGTAGAGACATCTACTCATGCACAGAACTGCAGTAGGGGGAAACTTTGAGCCAGGTGGGCAGAGGGATCACATGCAACCATACCTTCAGGTAGGAGGTGGGGTGATATAGAGTGATTGTACCAAGGAGGAGGGGTAGGATCCTTGAGGCACCCAACCTCTTGGATGAGACCTTGCTATGGGAACCCCGATGTGGAGTAGCAGGAACTGATTGATTTGGTAGATACTGATGTAGATGGAGTGGCAGAGAGAGCTATAGTGCAGGGAATCCCAGGACAACACAGAGCATGCAGGTTGCAGCAATGTGAGAGGCACAAGTGTGTTGCACAGTGCAAGGTAGCACAAAGAAGGGTGCAACGGTGCGAGATGTATAGAGATGTTGTAGTAGCGCAAAGGTTAGAGAGGGAGCACTTGTCAGTAGCAGGTAGAGCTTCAGCATTAGAGTATGTTTCTAGCCCAACAGAGTGGTCAGTTGGGAGTTTTTTTGTTCTGTGTTGCTGGAGCAACCACACTTGGTAGATGTGTTGCATGCAGAACATTCCAGAGTTCCAGGATCGGGTTTGAGAGGAAGCCTTTCTTGTTGAGAGGGAGTGTTGAAAAGTGTGCAACAAGAAATGCTAAATTTAGGAAGTCCTAAAAATAGAACTGCTAAAAGTAGCACTTCTAAAAATAGCAGTTTGGCCAATAAGTATTTTGGCCACCTTGGGTGAGAGGTGAAACTGCTAAAAATAACATCTTTTAAAAATAGAATTTCTGGGTCCCCTCCTATTTATAGCAATCCTTGGTCTATCTATAGGAAGTAAATTCGAATTTGATCTTACCAATAGTTTGGAATATTAATTAATTAATTCTCCATGAGTTAATTAGTTAAGGAAAAGCAAACTTGAAGTCTTTGTGAGAACATGCAATTATTTCTCCACTAATTGGGGAATGTGTCCTTGATTTACTCCACTTATTGTGGAACTAAGGACGAGTTCTATATTGACAAGATTAGTTGACTTAGTTTAACTTAGTCAAGTTTAATTAGATTAATTTAACAATTTTTTAAATTAATGAGATACAATTTGTTGATGCTTGCATGCATGTGACAACTATTATTTTGAGATAACTGTGTATTTACTCATGGATAATTGATGCATGTCAGTTTTTTCAGAGACCCAATTGAGACCACATGTGGGACAATGTACTATCAAATGCTAGGATATTTCTAGTAAGTATTCCTTGCATGGGGAAGGAAGCTTCTTCCTTCTATGACTGTGTAGTTGGACCTAAGGTGACAATAGGTATGATCAGGCCATTTTACATGTGTTTTGTAATTGGACCCCAATAAAAACTACACAAGGAAATAGGAGCTTGTACCTAAGGTGTAGTCTTTATATACAAGGCTAGATAGTCCACGAGCTTGATCATCAGAGTACAGAGACAGAAAGATAGCTTTTGAGCTGATTCTTTTTGTATGTTGTTGAGGATTTCCACTTGATTGATAATACAATGTTGGGGTTTTATGCTGGTTCTTTCCCCAATGATATATTCTGTGTTATGTGTGATTTATTCCTTCTTATCAATTATATGTGTTCATGCTTGATGTCGCTCCTGGTTGATTAGCTTCTGTAAAGTTTATGGTAGATGTAGATCTAGTACTAAGCTTTAGTACATTTCAAATATAAGTTTGATTTGCAAGTGAAATTTCTACATAATATCAGTGAGCTTGTTGATTTGTAGAGAAAATTCTACACATTCTTGTACCTTTAGCTTCCATTGGCTTGTCATCTCCATCTCGTAAGATAACTTCATATTTAGTAGATTTATCCAAAAGCCATACCTCCTTGGAAACCTCAATCTTGTAAGATAACTTCATATTTAGTAGATTTATCAAAAAGCAATACCTCCTAGGAAACCTTAATCTCATAAGATAACTTCATATTTAGTAGATTTATCCAAAATCTGTACCTCCTTGGAAACCTTAATCTCGTAAGATAACTTCATATTTAGTAGATTTATCCAATTTAAAGCCATGCCTCCTTGGAAACCTTATTAGGTAATTCTTGCTTGACCTTTCCCTCCTCTATATGCTTCTCCACCAAGTACTCATAATTTCATCATGAGAAAAATTCTCAACTTCCTAATCTTTAGTTTAAAAATAGTGGCATTTAATAGAAAAAATTGCATGCAAAGAGTTTCAAATTCTCTTATAAGAGATTGGAGTTTAACAACTTTTACCTTATCTATTCAATGCTTGCTATAACATATCCCATGCCTCCTTTGATTTTGTCATTATAATAAGTATTAGAAAAATGGAATCATGCACTACATGAGTCTATCTTTTTATTTTCCCTCAACTACTCTCTTTGGCCTTGGGTCTACTTGAGTCTATTTTTTTTATTTTCACTCAACTGCTCTCTTTGGCCTTAGGTCCAACCTACCAAAGATTGAGCATCTACTAGTTCTATATAACCATTTTCCACCAAATCCCATAAATCTTGTGAAAGAAACAATGTTTTCATTTTAATGCTCTAAAAATCATAATTCACACCTTTAAATATTGGTATTTGACACTAAGAGCTATTAACACCACTATTGTTATTGGCCATTTGTTTAAACTCCTAACACTCCTGTTGCCTACTATTAAATGTCATCTACTAATGCAATATGACATGTTGCCTACTATTGAATGTTTCCTACTAATGGAATATGGCATGTTGCCTACTACTAAATGTTGCCTACTAATGGAATATTACATGTTGCCTACCAATAGAATATGGCTTTGATACCAAAATATAAAAGATCTGAAGAGACAAACACAATAGAAAAAAAATTAATACAAACATTAAACACAAAATCAAAATCTCAATAAAATTGATTATTTGTTCTCCTTATTAATCTGCATAACACAATCAAATACATTTTCTTATTTCTTTGCATAAAATAATCAAATAAATCCATATATAACCCTCAAATTTTTAGAACTACTAAATTTTCCTTCACATGTCTATAACTATGAAATTGACTCTAATTCCAACCAATCACGTGTAGAAAAGACACTATTTTTGTCTTAGACCAATATTTGATGTATTTATATGTGTGTTTACAAAAATGAAATGTAGAGTTTTGGTGTGAAAGTTGGTTTCACTAATGTAAAGGCTTTTAACATTATGTAATGTAATATAATGTTTTGTTATCGGGGCTCCAAAAAAATGTTTTTCATAATCACTCATTAATTGAGACTCCCTTCAATTGTTTTCATTGCATATCTCTTCTCATATAGCCGAGAGCGATGGACACCAAAAAATGATTATGCTTGTGCTTGGCCTTCTTTTTCTAGCCATTCCATATGGAGATTCAACTAAATTTGAGGTAAGTGTGTGTTTTCCTTGGGATATCATGAAAGGTTAATGTTTTTGTCTTATTTTCTTGGTTGATTAGTTTACTTTAAATGGGAGTTTGTAGCTAGGTAAATGTGTTTGCATATTCTACATTAGGACAAGAAGCATATGGAAGGTGAGAACAAAATTTGACACAAATCTCTAAATCTAAATTTGCTTGAGGGGAGATGTTCCCCAACAATTTGGAGGTGTGGGGAGGCCTCATGGGGCTAAGTCATTACTATTTTGAGAGGAACAACATTGACATATTCAACAGATGGGGTCTATGCCTTAAGTCATCCCCTTGTAAGATGGTGTTGGTATTTGATCACAGGGGGCCTCACCATCGATTACTAAAACTACATTGAGCTGACCTCTACCAGTCCTCACATCTCCCATAACTAGACACTTTTCATATTAGAGCATTGGCTTACTATCGAAACTCCTCCTGATTATATCACTGTTGTTAATAATCAATGCTCATATGACCAACCCACTATCTCCCAACATAGAAATATGAAAGTATTACCTCTCATTTGACTATCATTTTGCAATCACTATTAGGGTTTGAGATCACTGTATTTCTATAATTATTATTATGTTAATGTTGGCTTGGTTTGTAGTGAGATAAGAGGATATCAAAACATGCAAGGGAAAGATCTAAATTTTTATGCATTAATGTAGATAGTCTCTATGCATTAACAACATTAAATGTAGTCAATTTTGGCATTAATGTTATTAAATGTTTCCTTTCATATCATGATACTATTTTGTAAGGTGTTGTTAGTACCTGGGTTTATGAAATGGCATTATATATGTGGAAAAACAACTTTCCTCCATATTTGGCAATGTGCCATAGTTTCTTTGGATTAAATAAAAGAGTATACTAAATCAATCTAGATCCATGTTTACATAAATTTATGAAGCTTCAAGAAGATCAAATCTCTCAAGATGGAAACTATTGTTTTTGCAAAAAATAAGAGTAAATGTTTTCACCTCTAGAGATTTGATCCCTCTAGGTGCTTGATAGATATAGAGTGAAGATGTATCTAAACTAGTTGATATTCTAAACCCGATATGAAAGAGATTTAAAAATATCTCATTCTCACCCAACCCACACCCAACCATAAATAAAACATTTCAATTTCCATGTTAAGAAACATAATTTTACATCAACTAGAAAGAGATAATGTAATAATAATAATAATATAATAATATATACATATTTTCACTTTTTAATGTAAAATATGTATGTATCCCATACTACTTTAAAATATTTCAATATAGAATTTAAAAAAAACTATTTATCATCCATTAACTAATATATTCAATATCAACTCCAACTCACATACACACATGACATTAGAAAAGTAAAAAAAACGTTATTTATTATAAAATATTTCAATGTCCAAAGAGAAAAATTAATTGAATGTAGAAAAAATTCAACTATTTTTACTAAAAGGGAGTTATGTAATTCATTAAATTATTAATATAAAATTGATGTGTGCCATTTAAATAGTAAAAATAGTAATAATAATAACTTTTATTTAACTCCTGTTGGTCTACAGACTCACTGGTGTTGGGACTTGGCATTCTTCGACCTCTATTTCATTGCTTGGGCATCTTGGTTGGGTCTCTTGCGACTTCCCCCGGGCTTCATGCACATGATTCTTAGGTAATTTCTCCCCTTCTACTTAAATTCAATCTTGGGCACCTTATGTGATGCCTCTACTACAAATTTTCTCAGTTCTTACTATTGGGATGGGGTTCCCTGGGTCAGTTTGGGGAAAAATCAAAAGTTTTGAGGTAAAAAGATGTAAAGTCTCTGCAAAATGTGGTCGCAGAGCACATAGCTAGTTAAGAGTCAAAAAGGGTTTTACCCTTATTTTATGTAGCTAGAGTCGGCTTTTGAAGATCTACCCATGGTTTGTGGACCATGGGATTGTATAAATAGGTGTGTCTTAGAGAGTCTAATGCAAGAAATTGAAGTTTTCTATGGGTACGAGCGAAGAAGTGTAGCACAAAAGTAGAAGTCTTATAGGAGGGAAAGGCTCTGGAACTGATTATGTAGAGGCCTAGAGTAGTGTCCACAACTGAGTTCACAGACCCCTATAGTTGAGTAGGTAGGGAAGTCTTGATTTTGTAAGCTTAACTGAATATCATTAAAAAATATTGTCGCAAAAATTCCTGTGTTTTATCTATTAACTTCTGTTATGTATGAATGTGCTTTATGTTGTGATGAATAATAGGTTTATGAAATAATGATGTATTGATGTGTGAATTTACTTTATCTACATTTTTATCTAAATGCAATTAATGTTAATTGATTACGTGAATATTATAACTCTTTCATTTATATTTATCAAACACTTAAGTAGATCTAAGAAAATAATGGTCTAAGGGTAATACAAAGCGCGTGTAAGTAGTTAATTAAACTAGTAAGGCTCTGCAAAAGCCAATCATAGACCTTCGCAAAGGTCTAGAGACTGATTGGAGGAAGTTACGGCAATAGGCTACAGGAGCATAGAAGTCTATGTGAAGGCAAATATAGGGCGCTAAAAGGACATCACGCTGATCTCTAGGTGCGAAAACTTGGTTCCAACATCCCCCCATACTACTTCAGTCAGACTTCAGTCCGTGCACTAGAGATTGATGCCGAAAGGGCCAGTAGTGTAGGTATTTTTTTGAAGCAACTAACTATGAACCTAGTTCAGGACTCACTAAGCCAAAAAATGGTTCTGTTGCCAAGACTAGGATCTACATAAAGAGATGTGTGATATTGCATCATTGGAATCTCACCAAGAAGGAAATCGAGAAGTGGTTGGATAGAAATATCCACGAATTCGTGGTGCAAGAAAGCAATAATTTGCGCGTAACAAAAGAATAGTGGTTGGACATATATTTATACACAAAAATACATGAAATCTTCTTTTTCACCTTCCTGATCGAACTATACGAGTGGATTGCTAAATTGGCAGATGACCAAGGAAGGTGGAAGCTTGATAGTTCTATAGTGTGGACTTTGGATCTCGTGCAAAGGTTGGAAGCTTATGAAGATAAGATTGCGTGAACAGTTGATCACTGCCTTTATCAAGTCATTGGAGGATTTATTACAGATTTTGTGGTTGATACCTCAGTTAATTACAATGAACCAGAGCGACACTTATTTAAGGGACCCTAAGGTAAGTGTTTGAGATCTTTGAATACTTGGATTAAGATGCCCTTGTGTGAAAAGAGGATTATTCCATTACCTTGATGTTTGGATCTACGCGAAGTGGATGAAGCTTTAGAAATCAAGGAAAAACAGGTTTTGAATATAGTCCATTGATTGGACCTCGTTCAAGTGACGACGACGGAGAAACACAAGCTTCACCACAGAGTGTTGTTTGATAAAGCAAGGTTTTTTGTAGATACCTCATCCATCCACACCACCTCCATGTTCACCTCCACAACATACACCTTCACCCACACCGCCACCACCACCACCGCTATACGATGAAGTTGCTAGTTTTCAAGGGCTTAGGAAGTGAGGATCTGGATCAGTTCTGGTTTGTTGCGAAGGTCATGTGGACATCACATCAAATTACGGAAGATAATACAAAAAAGCCGTATTTAGTCATCACTCTACATGACTGCATGCTGACATGGTATATTAAGTATTGCACTGATGATCTTTTGGCGTCGTTGGCATATACTCAGACCTCTTTGAACAAGAAATTCAGTAAGCCTAAATCTGAATCATAGTCAATAATTTGATTAAGGAAATCACGATGAGTCCGATGAAATGCCATGGGAGCTAGATCAAAGATTGAAGTGTGAGATCAATGAAGTTAATATGAATATCATAGATAGCCAGCACCATGATTGGTTTATAGTTGTGCCCCTACCCCACTTAAGGATTACTTTATCACAACAAAAGATAGGAACTCAGGCGGAAGCCTTGGAAATCACGATGAGATTGCATGAGTCACCTATCTAGGATGCTTCTTTGGGAGTTCAACAGATTCACACAGAGTTGCAAAACCTCTTCTTGGAGTTGTAGAGCTCGAAAAGGGAAAAAGCGTCTCGGTCCGAGGTGCATGAAGAAGTTTTGTGTCTCAAGTTTAAAAACCAGGGGCATGATAAATATCACTACCCTGTCTTCGCCAATTACATCACAGGAGGGGGGCCTGTGCCCCTAAGGTAGGAAGCTCCAGTAGGACCAAGTGCGAGGCCTATGCTATGGCATGTTACTTTTCAAGTAGCTGGAAAATATGTAACAAAAAATTGTCATTTGCTAAAAAAGTTTTTATAGACACCACAACAATTGTTCTACGATTTCTGCAAATCGGTGGGCCACGATGAGCACCATTGTCAGAGCTATGAATTAATGATGGAGAGGATGCCTACGTATCGAATGAAAGAAAAATCCCGGCTTGCAGATCAGGGCAATGGGGGAACGCACAGAGGATATCAGTGGTGAGGATGAAGCAGAGGAGGAGGAGGACCTAGTAGGGGTGGGGAGTAGGTCGTTTGTTACAATTTCAGAACACCAGGACACTACGCATGGGAGTGTATGAATTAGACATGGCCATCATGTCAATATTGCACTCAATTTGACCACACAATCAAAGAATGTCTTGTATTGATGACCGAGATGTAGGAGAAGAAGGCCCAACCTCAACGTCCTACCCAGAACTTATAGATGATGAGGGTTGAGCACCGTGAAGAGGACCCGAATGTGGATATCATATTGCAAAGCGGGATCATGATTGGTGACGATAAGGGAAAGAAGCCTAAAGAAGGTGGATGGGTCTACAAGGATCTAGAAAAGGAGGTTGGGTTTGATTTGGAGCATGCAAAGGAAACATTCATGGAAGTAAAGAAAAGCTTCGTTGAGGCCTCTACCTCAGGAAATCAAGATCAACTACCTGTAGAGGTTGACCCCTCTATGTTTACCACCTTCTTGGAAACATGTATGAAACTATTGTGCAATAGCAAGGCTGCAAAAGGGCTACAGGAGTTGATTAAAAAATATGTTGGTAAAGATAATACTTCTGATGGACCCCACGTAGTCAGAAATATTGGTAAGAATAAGACAAGAACAGGGCGAGAAATGAGGCTTACCGCGCAAATAGGGGACTATGAGATGGACTAGGTTATTTTAGATTTGGGGTTTGACACAAACATATTGTCTAAGAAAATCTGGGAGAGAATGGGGAGACCTTCACTATGGAGGTCTCTGACTCAACTAAGGATGGCAAACCAGCGAAATATTATCCCTATGAGATGATTGCAAGGAGTTACCATTGATATAGAAGGTGCGAGTGCGCTGGATGATTTTGAAGTAATAGAGATTATTGATGATAGAAATCCATACCCCGTGCTCCTGGGAATTGATTGGGCTATCAAAATGAATGGGGTCATCAATTTGAAGAAGTGAACAATGTCATTTGAAAGGAAATTGCTTCGCGTTGTAGTACCATTGGATCCCACATAAGGACCTTGCTATAATGAACCAGTCTGTGACTATGAGGAAAGTGATGATGATTTGGATAAGATCTATGAAATAACAATGCGAGACCAAGATTGTGTTAATCCGATAGTTGATCGATGAATTGCATGGGACCACGAAAGTTCCTGTACATAGGAGGTAAATAATTTACCTTATTACAATGGTTTAACTGATGTAGATAAATTTTTGGATGCTTTTGAAAGATAAGTTCCAGAGGATTACCGCTTTCAAGCATTGGACTGGGCACTGTGTGCTACATCCACTTGGTGATGGGGTATGCACAATGACAACTTTGATGAGTGGCGCAATTACAAAAGGATGATGATAATGTGATTTTCTCATCCTAAATTATGTGTAGTAGAGAAGTATAATGGGAGGAATGATCCACATGATCATTTGGACAAAATTAACTAAGGTATATGGAACAGAGTTGCAACCATAATGGGTGCATTTATTCTATCACCCTCTAGACATAATCCCTATGAATTGGTATTTGGAAACGGAGCTCTGCCACGACACCATGGAGTGGGATGTCTTAAGAGAAGGGTTCATGAGGACATTCAACCTTGAATATGGGATCAAAAGAATTGATGAGGCATTGCATGAGGTTAAGGCAATGATCTTCCAAATCCCATAGGATCCTTTGGAATTGATTCAACCAGATTGGATCACCTACCTTCACCATGCGCTGGAATGCTATAATATGATTGATGAAGCGAAGGATGAGGATCCAAGGAATATCAATACCCTGTAAGAAAAAGGTCACCGCAAGGTTGAAGGTCCATAGATAGAGAACCCGAATATCACCACGCCATTGAAAACTAGGAAAGTAAACATTAGCACAAAGGCAGAGTTGAAGTTTGTGAATATTGGGCATTACTAGGATGATGCTAAAGTAGATAAAGTTGTTGAGTTTCTCCATCAATATCATGATTTATTCCCTACAAAATTTTCAGTCTTGAAAGGCATCATAGGTTATTTGGGAGTGATGAGAATAACTATGAAACTGAATGCGAAGCCTGTTAAGCACAGGCCATATTACCTTAATCCCAAATATAAGGAAAAGGTTTGCTTGGAGTTGGACAAGATGCTTGAAGCAGGTATTATTGAACCAGCGGAGGAATCTGATTGGGTGAGCCCAATGGTGTTTAGGAAAGGAAGTAGAAGGAAAAAATAAGGATTTGTGTAGATCTAAGAAAGCTTAACGATTCCCGTGTCCATGATCCTTTCTCGATAATGTTTACTGACGAGGTCCTAGACAATGTTGGAGGACAGGAGGCCTATTTGTTTACTGATGGGTTCTTTGGATACCATCAGATCAAGGTCACACCAGAAGATAGGAGTAAAACAAACTTCATGACATATTGGGGTTGTTTTCATTATATAGTGATGCCCTTCAGACTCAAGAATGTGCTAGCAATATTCTCTCATGTAGTCATTGCAACATTCAAAGAATTTATTCACAAATTTTTGGAGGTCTATATCGATGACTGGATAGTGTTTGGGCTAGTAAAGCACCATTTAGACAGTCTACTCTTAATGTTGGATACGTGTCGAAGGTATCAAATTGCACTAAACATGAAGAAGTGCTTGTTTTTTGTTCCCTTTGGGATTTTGCTGGGTCATGTTTTATGCAGGAAAGGACTCATGGTTGACCTTGCCAAGATCACGGAAGTAATCAATTTGGAAGCCTGAAGGAGTTTTAAATAGTTGTGCGCAATGCTCGATTATACCAGGTATTATCGAAATTTCATCAAGGCTTATGCTCAGATTACCACAACCATGGAAAAGTTTCTAAAGAAGGACGCTACATTCTATTCGAATGAAGAATGTTAGCACAGTCTGGATGTCTTGAAGGAGAGAATGTTTACCATGCTGATCTTGGTCTTCCCGAATTGGAAGAAAAAATTCCATGTGCACATTAATGCATCATGTATTGCATTGGGTGTAGTGCTGACACAGGCTGGCGAAGGAGAACTAGATCACCCTATAACATTTTCAAAAAGAAAATTATCAAATGCTGAGAAGAACTACTCCACAATAGAGTGCAAGGGATTGTCTATGGTTTACGTGCTCCAAAAGTTTAGGCATTGTCTGTTGGGCAGACATTTCAAGATGTATACAAACCACTTCAGCTTGAAGTACCTAGTCAATAAGCCTATGTTGGAGGGGAAAATATGTAGATGGTAGTTGTTATTCCAAGGATATGATTTTGAGGTAATTGTGAAACCAGGAAGGTTGAATGTAGGACCTGACTCGTGCATTGAGACAGGGGAGGAGCCTACTAATTTGGAGGAAGGGTTGCTCGACGAGCAGCTCTTTGTAGTGCGTGTAGATGACAACTAATTTGCAGATGTTATCCATCTTTTGACCACAAGAACAGCTCCAGAAGGCTACACTAGTTAGCAAAAGAAAGAGTTGGTGGTGCGCATGGAAAATTTCTCAGTAATCGTAGGCCATTTGTATAAGATGGGATCAAACAAGATACTTCGATGATATGTGCCTAATTTTCAATGAGATAGTATCCTCACTGAAGCTCATGGGGGAGCTGTGGGAGGACATTATGTAAGGAAAGCAATTGAGCAGAAGATTTTGTGCGTTGGGTTGTGGTGGCCCATGCTACATAAAGATTCTAAAGCATATTGTAAGGCATGCGATGCATTTCAAAGGACGAGTAGGCTGCCGCAGAGGGATGAGTTGGCACTAAATCCAAAGGTGTCATTACAGCCATTTGAGAAAGGGGAAATTGATTTTGTAGGATCGATTTAGCCCCCAGGTAAGAAACTAGGTGCGTTCTACATCATCACTATGATAGAATATTTAACCAGATGGGTAGAGGTGCAACCTGTGAAGGACTATACAAGGGAAACAACACCAAAGTTTTTATTTGAATATGTGTTGACAAGGGTTGGTTGCCTGAAGGTATTGATGAGTGACCGTGGTACACATCTTCTCAATGAAATGATCAACACGTTGACAAAAGAGTTCTAGGTTTACCATCAAAAAAGTACACCATATCATCGTCAGGCCAATGGAACAGTTGAGGCTTTGAATAAGATATTGAAAAATGTGCTAGCAAAGGTTTGAAATGCATAGTGGAATGATTAATATGTGCATGTACCAACAATATTATGGGCATACAGGACTACTTGCAAAAAGCTAACAGGTTAGATGCCTTTCTCATTGGTTTATGGTGTAGAGGTTGTAATGCCTATGGAATATATCGTGCCTAGTCTATGCATAGAGACTTTCATAGGAATGGTGGACCACGAAGCCTTAGAAGAGAGGCTCGTGCAACTAATGGAGCTTAAGGACAATAGGTTTTTGGTTGGATTCCATCAGCAAGTTCAGAAGGAACGTGAAAAAGCTTGGCATGATCACCACATCAAACTTTGCACCTTCAAGGTAAATGACTTGGTTATATTCTATGATAGCAAATTTGCTAAGTTTCTAGGAAATTTTTAGATGCACTGGCTGGGGCCATATGTTGTCAATGAAATTACAGATGGTGGCACAGTTCAGTTTGCAAAGTTGAATGGGGAATCATTTCTAGGAAGGGTAAATGGAAGTTGGTTGAAGACATACACAGGGGATTTGGCTCAATGACTACATGACAACAAGAAATTTTTAGCACTTCGGGTAGTTGCAAGGGAGTGCGAGACTATAAAACTACACTACCCGGTTGGTGGAACTACGTAACAGAGGGGCTGGCGAAAATGGGTGATGTTATAGTGTTAGAAGATGTGCAAAGGGAGCTGAGCTATGAGGGGCGATATGCGCAGGACAACTAGAAAATGACCGTTATAGTCACTATTCATGATTTGACAGCCAAGAGATAAGAGGAGCACAGGGATGAAATTTAAGGCTGAAATGTTTAAAGATCTGCCGCCAAATCAGCATTCATGGACAAATTTTGGGGGAATGGTCGAATTTGAATTCAAATTCGCCTATAAATTATGCATGGCCGTCTAATAGAGAACACTTTCCATCCTTAGAATTTTTGAGCTATGTTGTCCGTCGTTTATGAATCCTTAGTTTTTCACAAATCTGGTCGCAAGCTCTATGTTTGACACTTTACCTAAGGATACCCAACAATGTATTCTCAGCACTTTGTCCAGACTAAGTGAGACTACAAGCACCAGAGGTACTGTTGCCTTTGAAGGAGCGGCTCTGAAAGTTGTCAACATGGAGGATTGTTGGGTATGGAATCCCCCCCAAGGCTTGTTTTGGGGCTCAAAGCCCAAGTTTTGACTTGATATTGTTGTAAAGACTCCACGAATTATGGGCACAAAGTGTGAAATGTATGTTAGAGTAATAGGGTTGTTCGCCCTAAGTTTTGAATGTAATGTCGGCATGCCCATGGTTCGTGGACCATGTGATTATATAAATAGAGAGAGGCTCTAAGTTGTAAAGAGACATTAATGGAAGGAATGGAATCTAATAGATAGTGAAGTAGAGGAAAAGAGAAAGAGTCTAAGTGTGTTTTGGGTTGTGGAGTAGGAGAAGGCTCTGCAGTTGAGTAAGCAGAGGCCTAGTAGAGACTGCAGCTGAGTGCATGAACCCCTGCAACTAAGTGCACAGGGTGGAGTTGAGTTTGTAATCAGAAAAGAGATTAATAAAGAAAGGTTTTGTTACCAATTCTATGTATCTATTATGAGTTATTACATGTTCGATATCATTTGCAAATACATTGTTTCTTTACTATGCACACTTGTATGAATTATGAATATTGTTAAGTATAACTGAAAGCAAACAAATAAGCTAAGTTAATCAACTAATATTGGATTACTAGAAAGGATTTTGGTAATAACATTGTTCGGCCCCCGAGTATGGTTGCGTGAAGGCAGCATCTCTGGTTGTGAAGTATAGGAAAGTGCACGTAGCAACATTCGCTGGGTTGAACCATAGACCACTTGAACTCATCAGACATCTACAAGGTGCAGAAACCTGGTTCTAGCACCCTCCCATACTACTTCAGGTGAGACCTCACTCCGCACTCTGCAGAATGTTGCCAAAAGGGCTAGTACTACCGAGATTTGTTTGGCTATATCACGTCCGAACCTCGGTTAGGTCCCAACAAGCCAACAAGGCTCTGACTCCTTTGCCTATAGCACTGAGGTTGCCTAGGCCAAAGCCTACACCGGTGCATGAAAATCCCAAGCCTAAGAAATACAAGAATAAGAGGCCAATAGTGATGCATGAGTTGCCAAGGAAGCACTCTACCACCTCGGCCTAAAAGAAAGATAAACAATCGATGAAGGATTGGGAGAAAGTTGTATATTTGGAGGTCTAAGAGGGTGAGGAGGATATAGATGCCGAGGGCATGGAGCCCATCTCCAAACTGCTAGATTACATCCCTCCACGTAAGGGAAAGGTGAAGGCCACTAAGGACCCAGATGTTGGTAAATTCCTCATAAATACACCTTTGCTACAAGAAGGAATCACCTTTGAAGGCTTGTGCCTAATGCGGATTCCCAATTTAAAAATGGAAGAATGGGATTTTGCGGACCATGAGAGGTTCCCCCACTTTGCGACGGAGAACTACATGAAGCATATGTACTATAAAGAATCTAGTGTCAATGCATTAAAGCTAGTCGAGTGGATTCACGAAGTGAATCATTCGGGGCTGCTGAACCTATTGTAGGTGCCCCACTACCACCTCTCCAACATCAATATCATCTGTATAAAGCAATTTCTGACCCTGTTACATGATGGATGTTAGTGGCTAAGTGCACCAATCCCAATTATAGAAATTTTGATCCATTAAATCACGCTCTTGCCACATTTAGGCTTGAATCTAGCTAAGGAGTTTAGCAGAAAATCCAGTGAGTGCGACCTAGTAGAAAAAATGAAGGAGAATTTCAAGCTAGTTAAATCCCCTTCGCTCTAGACCAAGGAAGAGGAGTAATTGGAGTAGGGGGTGGTAGAGATGAAGAAAAAATCACTCCATTCCAGGTAAAGAGGTACCGAGAATAATAGAAGGAAGGGCCTCAGAAGAATTCAAAAGCAATGAAGCCACAGCTGGATCCCATCACGCTCATAGAATGTGATCTCGATGAGATCAAAGATAAAGTGTGTGATACCATAGCAGAATTATTGCACCAATTCGAATAGAAGCACCTGTAGTCACTAGGCACTCTTTAGAAGGATCTGCACGAGTTGTAGATCTAGACCAATAGGATCCAAGTGGGTGTGGGGTAGGTGAGCACTACATAGATGAGCTTGGCACTAGGGACCAATCAGGATGTAGAAATGATTAGATTAGTCGATCTCTGAGTAGTCACAGTACCGGAAGGGTCGTTGAGTGCAAAATCGGCCAATGACAAGGTCATCATAAGTGCTCTGAAGGATATTGGCCTCAACCTCACAGTGCTCCCCAACGAGTATCTTCACATGCTGTAGACAGGTGTGACAAAAGAGTTACGAGTGGAGGAGCAACACGCTCTTAGCCTAATCAGTGAATATCAAGTGAATAATGAGCAAATTTTTGCCAAGAAGATAAAGGCATTGAATGTAAAGGAGACAATCTAGGCACACAAGGTGGTAGAAGCATGCATGAGTGTGCCAGAGTTGCACATACCAGAGGAGGCACCACTTGAGGCCAAGATTAGGAAACTTGCAGTGGGTGTCCATGACACTAAGACAGAGGTGGCCCCAGTTTAGTTTGAGCTCAACCTGAAAATAACATAACTAGAGCTTAGGTCACAACCTTCAACCCCACTAGAAGTTAGATAATAGCATGAAGCAACTATTAAGGATGGAATAGCTACTGTCAATGCCATGGTGGTGGACTACACAACATTATTTGAGCAGGCCATGGAAGTAGTGACAGCCCTGTAGGAAGATACCAACCTGTAGAGATTAAAAACAAAGACCCACGAGCTTCAACAACAGTACGACGAAGAGCAAGCGACAATGCACACAGTGGCTATAGCACAATGCCTCACCAAGTTGCAAGAAGGGAAGCAACTCCTTACACAAGTGGAAGCCGTGAAGACAAAAGAGGTAGTCCTTAAGGCATGGTTGGATCCTTGGTTGGAAGAAGCCTACCATGTCTCCGCCAACGTATAGGAAAATTTGGCGAACCTACAACTTACACAGCAGAAGATCAAGCAGGACAACGAGGGACCAACCACATAATAGCTGATTGAACTGGCGAAGAAGGAAACCACACAAAGCATGACGGAAGTAGCAGTGGTGAAAGTGGACCCGGGGGATCTTTGCAGCAAGATCTTTGTGCCATCTTAGTGACTCAAGGGTGAGTCATGATCTCTCTGTTAGGGACCCATTGGGATGGGGTTCCCTGGGTCAGTTTTGGGGGAAAATCCCAAGTTTTGATGTAAAAAGATGTAAAGTCTCCGCAAAATGTGGTCACAAAGCACGTAGGTAGTTAAGAGTAAAAAAGGGTTTTACCCTTCTTTTATGTAACTTGAGTCGACTTTTGAAGATCTACCCTAGTCCACGAACCATGGGATTGTATAAATAGGTGTCTCTAAGGAAGTCTAAGGCAAGAAATTGAATTTGCCTATGGGTACGAGGGTAGAAGTCTAGCGCAGAAGTAGAAGTCTTAGAGGAGGGAAAGGCTTTGAATCTGAGTGCACAGAGGCCTAGAGTAGTGTTCGCAACTGAGTGTGTGGACCCCTACAACTAAGTGCGTAGGAAAGTCTTGAGTCTCTAAGCTTAACTGAATATCAATAAAAAAATATGGTTGCAGAAATTCCTGTGTTTTATCTATTAACTTTTGTTATGTATGAATGCACTTTATGCTATGATGAATAATAGGTTTATGAAATAATGATCTATTGATGCACGAATTTACTTTATCTACATTGTTATTTGAACGTAATTAATTTTATGTGATTACATGAAGAATATAACACTTTCTGTTAAAGTTATCAAAAACTTAAGTAGATCTGAGCGAATAATGGTCTACGGGTAATCTAAAGCACACTTAAGTAGCTAATCAACCTATTCAGGGTCCACAAAAGCCAATCGTAGAACTTTGGGGAGGTATAGAGGCCGATTTGAGGAAGTTACAACAATAGAATGTAGGAGGATAGAGGTCTACGTGAATGTAGATATAGATCGCCAAAAGGACATCACACTGATCTCTGGGTACAGAAACTTGGTTCCAACATCCCACCATATTACGTCAGGTGATACTTCAGTCCGTGCACCACGGATTGATGCCAAAAGGGCCAGTAGTGTATGGAATTTCTTAGCGCAACTAACTCTGAACCTAGGTCAGGACCCACTAAGCCACCAATTACTCTAGTAGATTTCCAAAGCTAGGCAAGCCATTTAGTTTGGTGCTCCTTGGGGCCTCTTCCAAAGAATTCAGTCTGACAAATTCATCTATGTGTCTCATTTTAAATTCATTACTATTGACCTTGTGTTTCCAAACCTTCTATAAGCACAAATCTGACAGGTAATATGGGGATCTCTGTTGGTTGATAGTAAGGCTCTAAAAACTATTTAAAGGGGCCTCCATTCCTTTTCTTACTTTGGATGTCCTATGTATTTCTACAATTTCTCTGTTATTGATCTCTCGATTTGGTTCTTATAGCATTAGCTCCATCTCTCTGTAGGATTTCAAGTTTCATTGTCTCACTAGGTAAGAAATAAGCTTAGGTTTGCAAAGGTGTTTCCTCTTGATGAGACTGAGTTTACCAAGACAACACACACATGCATCATAGAATTTAGGGCTTCGTTTCATGCTTTAAAGGACTTACTCCCCCTTAGATTCAAGATGGGATTACCATTATGGAAGAAAAATATCCTCTCATCGGTCTTCCTTTCCAAACAATGAAGTTCGAGCTAACTAGGTTGATTTGGTCCTCTACACTAGCCACATGAGATGGAAATATAATCAATACATTTAGGCTATTGATTTATAATGGAAAATGGAATTCCTATTGAGCTAGACTATTCTAAACCACCACAAATCTCGCCTAGACATCTTCCACTCTCTTAATCACATGCACAAGCATCTTGGAAGTCTAGATAGACGAAAGGATCAACTTGAGCATCATCTTGGAATCCATCATGCAACTAGGCAGACCTATGTTGACGTGATGACCCATATTATGGTAACAAGACCTTACTCAGATTCCTCTACATAATGTCTATATTTGTGAAGTATGATTGGCTAGCTAATGTATTTTTTGTAATTGGTCATCCAAGCTTGTATATTAGAAGGATGATGTTTATTTTTGGTGTTCTCTAGTTTCAATTGCCTCTTATCTCTTTAAGGAGGCTCCACTTTTGACTTTGGTCTAGTCTCGCTTGTGAAAGACTAGCTTGATTTTGGATATAATATGTAGTCCCCTATTTTCTCAGTTAATAAAAAAAATTCCCCACAAAAAAATAAATAATAGGTGAAAATTTTAAGCATGGAAAATTATCTTGAAGTTTAAAAACATTGGCGAATATCACTAGTCATTAATATGCAAACTATAAAATGTTTATTGATGTATTTGTAAAATTATTCAAATTTATAATGATGTTATAAATACTCTCTATATAATGTTGGTGATTTTTAAATATAAAAGAATTTTATATTCTAAAATTTGGGTGAATCATTTTTATAAAAACTGGAAATTGGCGAATCCTTTTTTTTGGAAAACTAGCCCACTTGCAATTATTAGCCCCTAAAATTTTCCATCTTAATCAATATGTCAATATTGTGTTGGCATTATGTTTCTGGTATGGTTATATGTTACAGATGTTGTACTTGATGGCAACACCCATGGCATGGCTCTCAATATGATGAGAATTAAGAAGTACGCAGGAGAAAAGTTCACGGAATTTTATGCAGAGAAAAGTTTATAAAAGTTTATTTCATGTGGAGAAAAGTTCACGGAATTTTATGCAGAGAAAAGTTTATTTCATGTGGGAAACTTACCTTTGGTCCATGGTAGTTAGTCCTTGGAATTTGAACCTATGGTTTTTGGACCATGGCATCTCGACAGACGTGTTGATCCCTAGTATTGAGTTGATGGTATTGGTTTGTTATGGTTTTGGCCCGTGGTATTGGTCCACGATTTGAGGAAGAGCTTGCCTATATAAAGCAAAGGAGATCATTTGGCTTGTGTATGCTTTTGGGTTGAATATCTTAAGATCTGAAATATTGGGTTATTGTTTCAAAAGCTCGATCTATATGAAAGTGAAGTGGAAAGCGAATCTGTGAAGGGTGATCTCTCGAGCGCTGCAGCTGCGGAAGTGCGGAGGCGCCGCAGGAGACGCCGCGGGAGGCACCACAGGAGGCGCCGTAGGAGACGCCAAAGGAGGCACCGCAGGAGACGCCGCAGGAGGCGCCGCAGGAGACGCCGTAGGAGACGCCACAGGAGGCGCCGCAGGAGACGCCACAGAAGGCGCCGCAGGAGACGCCGCAGGAGACGCCACAGAAGGTGCCGCAGGAGACGCTACAGAAGGTGCCACAGGAGACGTCACAAAAGGCGCCGCAGGAGACGCCACAGGAGGCTCCACAGGAGACACCACAGGAGGCGCCACAGGAGACGCCGCAGGAGGCGCCGCAGGAGACGCCGTAGGAGGCGCCGCAGGAGACGCTGCAGGAGGCGCCACAGGAGACGCCACAGAAGGTGTTCTGGGTTTAGTTTTCTGTTATTGTGGATCTGGTTATCTGGGTGACTTACTGGTACTTGATGATCATTTGATATTTATGGATCCAGTTTGAAAATTTATGAAAAGTGGTCCTTGAAAGAAAGGAAGTAGGGGGTTGTAGCTCCCTTCCAGGCGAGACTGAAAATGAGAGAGAGTTGTAGCTCTTTGCAGGTTGCAGCCTGCGTACTGGTAAAGGACTGCACCAGTACAAGACCATGTAAAAGGAGTTTCTAATTTGAAAGAAGATAGAGACATATTGCAGCAGGTGGTTTTCACCCACATTGGGTTTCCACCTTATATCTGGTGTTCTTTGATGTGACTGTCTGTTTTTCTTTTTCATGCTCATTGTTTTATGGTACTGATATGCAAAAATAATTCAAAGTATAAATAAGGAAGAATTGTTAAAAGGACTAGATAATACTGATTCACCCCCCCTCTCAGTATTATTTTCAACATATTGACATTTATTTAAAAATATATTAATAGAAAAAATACATTTTAATGGGAAAATGTGATCTATAAATAAAATATTTCAATGCCCATGTTAAGTAATTTTTTTCAATTGTAATTTTACCCTATGTAGTCCACACAATCCAAATGCCGAAGGGGATTTTCAAGGCTTTGAATCCATTTATGCTTTCGAAAATGCAAATTAAGCATGAAATCTAGTAATGGATTCAAATATGCAATTTAGACAATGGAAAATTATGTCATTGTGTACATACATACATACATATATAACCAATATAAATTCATCTTAGCCATAGATCTATCAAGGGTCATGAGGGATCAAATCTCATGAAGTGCACTCTAGAAAAGGTTTGAAGCTCAAAAGATTTGCTTCCTCTCTAGCCTTGCTAGATCCATAGTTAAGATGAATTTATGATGACTAAACAAATCAATTGAATCTATTTTGATTGAGGAGTTTTGTGTGTTCCTTTGAAAATTATGTTTTGGTATTTAACTCATAATATGTAAGAAATTTAACTCAAAATTTATCCATAGGCGACATTGTAAATTTTTGAAATTTTTGAAAGGGAGTTTTGATTTTTGGCATTATTTCTTACACATATTCTTTGTAATTAAAAACATTGTTTATGTATTTAATTTGAGTTTGTAGATTGTATTTTTATATTGATTAGTTCTATTTGTGAAGAACTCAATTTTAATTTGCCAAATATCCATGTTGATAAATTGTCAGGATTATAAATATATGAAAACTTTATTTTTATATAAGTTATATATTGATATGTAATCATAATATCAAGTAGACATTTTTTATCAAAATTTTCATGTATTTCACTTCATTTTGATACATTATTATAGTGTTAAAAATATAAAATTATTATAAATTTTAATTTAATATAACATCATCAAACTACAAAATTTATACAATTTGATATATTCTAAAATCTCATCCTTAGTAGGATTTGGATCGCCTTAGATTTGTTTTATGGGAAACTTTTAAAGAAAAAAATTGATGTGTTTTTTGTAATCAGACACTCTCATCTAATTCCTTGTGGTCCATAATAAGGAACACAATCCAAGAATCAATCATCACTTAAGCTTATGTCTCCATTTGACAAGCAAGTCTGAGGAGTAAAACTTCCATTCTTCATGCTTGACATATTCACCCTAGAACTATCCCCCATTCATCCCATACGACTATCACTACCCCCCTTTCCCCTCCCTCAACCCCCCATCACTCCTCGAGTTATGCCTCCTAGTAGCATCCTCCACCAAATTTCCTGAATCTAAACTCTAATTAAGATTCCAAAGGAAACCTTGTACCTACATGATAATGCATAGTTTTTTGTGAGCATCATGATATCTCATTCACATATTATTGGCTAATCTATGAATACCAACCAATAATGTTGCATTGTTAAAATATTAGAAGAATTGATTCACATAGTTCACTCAATGTGCTACTCAATGTACTGGTGGAGGGAGACTCTCAAGTCATGTTGAACATGCTCCAGAAAATTTTAAATGGATCTTCTTTGAGTAAGGTGTGTCATAGTTGGAAATTGGAAAATACCTTGGATAAGTAACCATACTTCTCAAATCTATTCATATCATAATCACTTCTGATGTCTATAAAATAGGAAACATAATAACAAACCATTTTGCCAATGAGGGATGTGAAGACCAATCCAGCTTAATCTATGCTTCATGGTACTCAGTCTCAATGTTTCCTCTAAAGCAATTGTCTAGAATTGGCATTGAAATATTGTCCTTCTCTATACGGAGTGTCTAGCATGAGACAAATGAGGGGGCACATTTTCGCCATCCCATTACCTACAAGAGGAAGGAAACGTGGCATCGTCATCCCCCCTCCCCCCGAATGTTAATAATGCATGTCATATCACAAACATAATTCAATGGGCCATTACTTTAGTTCCTCTTCTCTTTTAGTCATGTTTCTCACATCTATTTAAATATTAAATCACTCTTGGTAGTTCTAGAGTAGTAAAATTATGAACTCAACCTATACATTGAAGACCAATGTTGTATTTGAGCTAGATCCCACTTAACACACTAGTCATTCTAGGTGGTGTTTAATTATCATGGAACACGAGCAATCTATCTATACATAAGGAAAGTGGATCAGAGTTTGTTTGAATTCATTTGTTGTACATTCGGATTAATGACATATGGAATATGTTCAAATTTTTTAGTGTGGCCATATGTTATCAAATGGATTGAAGGTAATTCTTTAGCCATTTTAAGCTTTGCTCCCTACCATGAATCATCCCCCTTGGTGATTTTTGGTCCTCCTTGAGAAACTTGTAGTGTTGAAACCTTTCCCCTAGTTTGTTGGATCTCTTTTAATTTCTTTTTCCTTGTTTTCTCTAAACTTTTAGATGAATACTTTCTTGTTGGTTTTACCCAAATACAAGCCTCCCCACCTTTATTGGCACCCCATCTCACACTGTGAACTCATCTACCTCGTCCATTATCATCCTCCACTACTATTTGGCCACTCTTTATGGATAACTCACTCCCCTCTACATTTTCTTTATGTTTTATCTCTCTCTCTCTCAAGTTGCCACTATGTCAATCAAAGATCTCATGAAATTCATGAAACAACTTTATTTAGAGACATTGGTAGTCACAAATCCCAACAGTAAGTTCAAAGTGCAAGTTCTTGTTATCAAGAGTTGACTCCATGAGGAATTCAATAGGAGATCACCCTACTGAAATGTGCTATAGAAGTTGAGTGGTAATGCATTACTAATTTTTAGTTTCTTGCAAATGTTTCTGCATGGGTTCTTGACCTTGTGCATTTGTGGGACCATCTCAATCACTATATGCATAAATTATATTTATACTGACATCTCAAACTACTACTGGTATATGTTCTAATGGATATGAACCCTACCAGAATAGAGATGCTTCTCTTATTAGATGATTTGTATGCTATTCACTCCATGGACAATAGACTGGGGAAAATTGAAGCCCGCCTTATCTTGCCCCTAGATCTAGGTTGTTCTCTTAGAGGTAACATGGATCATATCCCTATTGAAGCTTTCAATTTTGGAAAATATTGAATATTTATTACGTTACCTAGTTTTTTACTACCAAGTGCTAGTTACTTTTTTTTTGCTATAATATATCCTTACAGGCCATGTATTTTAGAGAAATTTGCTAGTTTCTTTGATACATTCTTAGTAATTTTTTGTTTGGTTCTTAAGGAAATTGAAATTTTACATTAAGTCTGGATTCCTTAATTGAAGGTGATGAAAAAATTCAATTCATTATATTTTAGAACAACAATTTGAATGAAAGAAAACACTTTTACTTACTAAAAAACATTTTTACTAATTGATCCATGGAAATTTGGTAATATTATGATTTCTTTATTTTTTTTCTATTTATTTAAAAAATGGTTAGAATTTAAAATACAATATATATTTTTTATTTATGAAATGGTAATTCTAGATACTTCCTTTTAGGTTAAAACACCATAATTATGTCTTCTAAAGAATAATATGACAATATTCTAAGTTTGATGTAAGGTTGACAATTTATTAACCCTATTTAATCAACCCTAAATATTTAAGAATGTATATTCTAAAAATAACAAAGACATCCTAATATTGGTCTTTAACATGTATTACATCCCTAAATTTAATACGATTTCTCATTTTTCCCATTCAACGTCAAACTTTGTTTATTATTTAAAATGTTATTTCCCTTTATTTCCAAGCATGATTTCCTCCATGTCTTCTCTCTTTCTATTATATTACAACTAGCTAATTTTCAAATAAATTTTCATAATAGCAATCATAGGTGCAAATAACTACTTTCTTTCCTCCAATTCATATCCATTTTATATATTTTATATATTGATGTGAATAGGAAATGGGTTCTTCAAGCATATAGAAAGAATCGTTCCAATCTAATTTGATCAATACATCATAAGGATTCAAAATCATGAAGCTAAACTTTAGTCTTCAAACAAATTTATTAAAAAAGATACCTTGTTCTATTCTGTGATGGAAGTAATACTATACAGCATATTATCTTCAAGTTTTGTAGGCTATTTTACATCAAGAAGAATTGAAAATTGTCCTCAATGGTTATAATAACACAACTTTTCTTGTATATGTATTGATTATAACAAGTATGCACTCTCTCGTGCAAAATTGAGCATGATTCAAAATATCAAAAAAATTACTAGCCCTTACTTACTAATTAACATGATTTGGTATATTTTGTAGGTTTTTTATGCTCACTGATCTCAAGTGTTGTATCTAAAAGATAAAAATATTGGTGATCCAAAACAACACAATAATGTACACCATTCTACCATGTAATAAAAACAAACAAATGACCCAAAAAAAAATGCATAAAATATTATAATACATACATTCATGTGTGGAGAATCAAAATTAAAATCATTTCAAAAGAATGAATTACATAGTTTCACAAATTCTAATGGAGTTGGATAGGTCCTTAGGTAGGTCCTTAGCATTGATGTTTCTGACATATAAAATAGTGAGATATACATTATATGTTTTGATATGTAAGTGATATAATTACATGCTTCTTTATAAATTGGTAAATTTTTTATATTTTCTAAACAGTTGATCAAACCTATAAACAAATATTACAATAATATAGAAAATGATTAGGAAATAACTTCAGGAAATACCTTGTTATTGAACCTTGTTTCAAGGATGGAGATTTGATTGCAAACCACAACTTCAATTTTGCTCCTATTGAAGCCCTCCAAAACCACCTTTAATATTTTCTCACTAACTATTTGCTATAGGATGTTATTCAATCAGGGACACATCTACATTGGGCTTAAGAACAAAAAAAAATTGTGAGGAAGAAACTAAAAACAATGATCACACAGTTAGGATGCCCCACATTGTTCTTCACACTTAATGATACAAAAGAAAAAATGAAACTTGCACACTTTAATGGGAAATGAACCACCTTCTAAATCATTCTTGTGACAATTATGTTCGACTTGTAATATTATTCAAAAACCCTATACTATCATTCTATACATGCATAAATAGTTTGGAATCTTAAAAAATAGGTTCTACAAAAATACTTACACAAATGATTTTTCATATATGTATGTCATATTTTACCCATTTTCCTATACATTTTATATGAGAATCAAAAAATTGAAACAACTCTCTCACATTCTATTAATGGATTCATGCAAATATGAATGGCAACAAGGCATGCAAACATGGAAAAAATGAATTTTAGGAAACTCCGTGCAAATAATTTAAGCTAATACTTTATTTGATAATATGTAAGATATTAGAATCCCCAAAATGAACATGCTACAAATGTGCACATGCACAAATTTATATTTCAATAAACTCCAGATAGATAAGTTACGTTAAAATTTCTTTGATATGTAATATCTTTGAATCCCAAAAAAGGCATGGTACAAATTTGCACATGCACAAATTCATTAAGAATGACTCTTTTGATACAACAAAATCCATTTCTTCACACCCATTTGAGGACTTGTTGATGGTTATTATGCAAATAGTCTTCAAATAGGGAGAAAATGCAATCGCAAACCCCAATTAGTGACTCTCATTTGATATGGTAACCTCTAACTAGAATGTGGGACCAATTTCGACTATAGGCTAGTGATTCTTTCTTAGATGTGAATTAAGTCTAAATATCAATGTTATTCATTTTTAAATAAGATTTCTATCCTTGCCTCTATATCATCTTCTATTGTTTTATCTTAATTGAGTGTAAATTCATTCAAACCAAGGGGTTGAATCATAGACTAGATAGAGTCAAATTGTTTTATAGGGAATTCTTTTACTATGTAATAATAAAGCATTCAAAGATTGTAGATTCATCAACATGTTGATCTATTATACAATCATTATTATCATGATCCATATTGATATTGATCAATTGATTATAGTAGAACCATGACATATTGATAAACTTATGAAAATAGACAAGATTAATAAACCAATAACACCAACAATTACCATAGGAAAAGGAGACATATCTATCTTCTGAAGAATTAATTTCATTAATTAGTGAGTAGAGATTTCTTCACAAAATATTGCAAAAATATGTTTTAACAAGAAAATCCATCTTTTTTCTTCCTCCCTACCCTTCTCCCTCTTCTTTTTCGTGGTGCTTCGCTATTATATATTACAAAATAGTTATGAAATTCAATCTATTGGTAACTCCATTATTACCATCATGACATTAAGAATTCTTTGAGAGTAATTGTTTCTTATAGGTCTTCCATCCTACATAAGTATTCAAAATTTAAGATACCTATGTGATTTCCAACTTCTTCATTTGTCATCCACCCTTGTGTACATGATCAACTAGTTCCTTTTGATGTTGTTTTTCACGCCAACAATGTAACAGTAAAGTTGTAATACAATTTGGGTAGGCACACTAATGAACATGTCCATTTACTCATTTTCAACCATTAAAATTTGTCCAATTTTAGTAACCACATCCAATTGAACCTTTGTTATCTCCTTGAGCTTAGGCTTGATAGGCATAGTGTTCAAAAAATATTTTGTGGATTTGAGGTCCTATTCTTTTAATAGTTCCACAAACAATGGACCACATTTTCTTGGATATATCTAGAGCTTATTTTGTAGCTATTATAACTATCTTCCATTCCAACTTCCAAACATCAACTAGGGACTAGTTCCTTTCCTTTTATCTTTTATCGAGTTGAGGTATTGAATCTAGAGCATCCCAATACTCCTTTTCCTAGTCAATGCCTTGTTGATTGTGTGCTAGAGTTCTAATTGGGCATTATTTTAACCAGTTATCCATTCCAATTGTATAAAGTGGTATTAAATTTCTCCCTATTTCTCAAAAAGAGAGTGTTGTGCCTTTTGAAAGTCATTATTGGTTTTTATATCCTATAAATCTTATGAAGATCAGCTTGGGACTTTTGGGCTTGCTCAAACTTAGTATTCACTTCTTTTCCATGACTCTCCTTGCAGGATTTTATTTCAATGACAATGGCCTCCTATAACTATACTACTTGCTACTCATGTTGAGCCTTGAAAGATTTCGATAGTAGGATGTGCTACTTCTCCAAACCTTCTTGGCACTTAGCCTCCATCTATTTATTTTTCTCTTTCAATTTCTCTTGCAACGATGCAACCACTAAGGTTAACTACTCTACATACATAGACAAGTTATGTGTCATTTCCATGTTTTCAATAGCAAGATATTATAGAACAGAGGTGGTATATACAAGGACCTTTCGATTACTTTAGCCAACAATGCTCCATATTATTATTTTGTTTAAAACCCTCTAATATAGTTTCCTATTCACCTAACATTTATATTTCTATTTTCTTAGGAACAATATGAATAAAAACTCTCCTAAATTCAATGTAATAATAATCCCCCAATTCAAAAAATTCATGACTTATATCCCTAAGATTATTAACAATAGGAACATTACCTAGTAGTTTGGGAATCATAAGATTAGAACATAGAGAATTAAAATTAATGGTTGAGCATTGTATTAGGTCAATTGCCTGAATTATTTTCCTAAGGGATCTTCTCCTATCGAGAGGATTCAAGGGAAGGATTCAATTTTTTTCCCTTCCTGACCTCCTTTTCTGGTTTCTTCAATTTTTCTTGTCACTCCATTTAAGGTTTGGTATATTGCTCCTTTTCTTGGACTTTGACCTCGACCTTCATTTCCTATTCTCTTTGGGGTTCAACATCAAGCCTCATGTTTTCTAAGGCTTCATTCTTTATTTTTACTTTTGTTTCCTGTTGCATCAATAAAAAAAAAAAAAAACGTTTTTCATTTTCATTTTCTCTATGCTCTTCAATACGATGTTAGATAGGTGACTTTTATTCTTTCTCCCTTTCATTCATTCTCTTCGTTGCCTCCTAGTATATCAAGACATCTTGAAGGACTGATTCATTGAGAATGGATTCTCATATACCTATCAAAGTTCTTACAATTCTAATTTATATTCCAAGAGAGACATGTTTCCTAAAAAACCAGTTAGCAACTTTAGCTCCTTATGATTATCTTCTTTATTTATTTCTAAGATAAAGATTCCTTTGGAAGACTATCCAATCTAGAAAATAAGTAAATAATAATGTTCTCCACACATAGACACCTCATATTCACCCTTCATATCAGTTACAAACTGGAAAGTTAGTTGATATAAATCATTAGGAAAAATAATATCATCATCATAGAAAACCACCACTAAAATGTTTTGATCATTAGATTTCACATATGAATTATTATTAGTTGTGCCTCTTTTAAAACTACACCTGAGAAATTAACTATACAACTTGGAATACCAAGCCCTTAGGGTTTGCTTGAGAACATACAAGGCCTTTTTAAACTTATAAACATAATCAGGATGATTTGATAGCTAAAAACCATCTGGTTTCTCAATATAGGCTTCTTCCTACAACTCTCTATTCAAGAAGGAAAATTTGAAATCCATCTGATATATCTTGAATTTCTTGAAACAAGAAAAATCCAAAAACATTTGCATTGCCTCTAATCAAGCAATAAGAGAAAAGGTTTCATCAATGTATATCCCTTCAATTTTTGTATATCCTTTTTACACTGACCTTGCCATCTTTCCTACCACTTCATCACATTCATTCAATTTTTCATGAAGATACACATTGTGCCAATAACGTTCTTGTTTGTTGGTCTAGGAATAAAATCCCATGTTTGTGTTTTCTCCATTTGATAATGCTCTTCATGCATGGATTTCAACCAATTATCATCTTGGTTTGTATGAGAAAAATATTTTGGTTCCATCATGGATAGCAAAGCTACATGCAATTGAGTAGGGGGATTTAAAAGTCTTCTTCTTGTCTGTACACCTATATTTAAATCACCAACAATTTGGTCAGTTGGGTGATGTTTTTTCACATACCCTATAGGATCTTTGGATTGAGGATTGAGGGGAGCTTCATTATCTTCATATGAAAATGGATTATCAATCTTCTCATCATTGTTGAATAGATCATTGGAGCTATTATTTATTGGATGATAGACTTTAGATTTGATGTTCTCATCCACTTTGACATCAATACAGTCAACTATCCTCTTTGTATTCTTCTTGTAGAATCTACAACACTTTGTATTATGAGAGTATCCAAGAAAAGTACCTTCGTCATCCCTTGCATTGCACTTACCAATATTTTCGTCATTCTTTATGATGTAGCACTTTCTTCCGAACACTTTGAAATGCTTGATTGTTATAGGTATGCCATTTCAAAGCTCATATGGAGTCTTATCATTATTTGGATTGAGGTGTTGTTTTTTGAATATCATCACTACTGTGTGAATGACTTCATCCTAAAATATCTACTGAATATTTATTTCTCCCATCATGTCTCTACCTAACTATTGAACTGATCTATTGGTTATCTTTGCAACACCATTCTGTTGCAGAGGATCTGCTATGGTAAGCTCTCTTTTGATGCCATGTTTCTTACAAAAATCATAAAATTATTTTGAAGTAAACTCACCTCTAGTATCATACCTTGTGCACTCGGTTTTGCAGTATGTCTCATTTCCAACTATGGATTTAAAGCCTTTAAACTTCTCAAAGGCCTATGATTTTTCTCTTAAAATGGAAACCCATGCCATCTTGCTGAAATAATTAATGATAATCATGAATGATAATTTACTTGTGGGTGTATGAGTTCTTGAAGGACCACATAAGTCTATATGGATATATTGCAATGGTCTGGTTGATGCGTTCTCCTCGGTCTAGAATGGTACTTTCACCTGATTACCAATTTGACCGGACATGAAAATAGAATTATCGGGCTTTGAAAGCTTTAATAGATCTCTAATAGCATTCTTCTTGCCCAATGTGACAAACTGATCAAAATTCACATGTCCAAGTCTTTTATGCCACATCCATCTCCCATCAATATTTGACAAACAAAACACCTTTGTATTCTCTTTTAGGGCATATAAATTATTGTATGTTCTCACAACTTCAACAACTATTTCCCCTATCTGAAATGCACTGAGTAAATTATGCATCATACCATTAAAAAACAACACATTCTTGGATTTTCCTCTTCCATTAGCTAGAATAACAACTCCTTTACCAACAATCTTACCGAGTGTATTATTTCCAAAAGTCACATTACCTTTCTCAACTAGTTTCCAAGGCACAAAATTACTTTTGTCTCCTAACATGTGCCTAGAACAACCATTGTCAACATACCAATGACTACCTTTGTTATGAGAATATAAAACAATATTACATTTCTTTGCATTTTCCTTTTTCCTTCTAGACTTTGCGTTTCTATATTGTTTTCTTAATAACTAGATTAGACATTTTATTTCTAAGTCCAACTGCTCTATGGTAAAAATTATGATAGTCATAACATTGAATCAAATTATTCAAAGGAATGAATGTATTGTTGTACCTAGATCTATTCATCCTTTTTCTGATTGATTGATTGATTATTCAACTGATAATTTCTTCTTTGTGGCACGAGTTGTCTAAATGAAAGATTCATCCTGTAATTTGTGGCATTGTGCCTAGAATTTGTGCATGTAAAAAAATATTATGGAAAAAATCCTTCATACTTGGGAGAGAATAAAATTGTTATCATTGGTTGGTCTGCCCTTTGTGTATTTTGATTTGCCTCTCTAACATTGTTTGAATTTTGCTGAGTAAAATTACTCATTTTGATTTTTTGTTGTTGATTAGTATTTGATTGCATATAAGATTTGTGTTTCCTTTGTCTCTTTGTTGTTGAGTTGACGCATCTCTGGTTGTTGTATTGTCTTCATTTTTGGTTGCATGCATAAAATTTTTCACCTTTTTCCCTTTAAATTAGCTGTTGAGATTGACTCAGCCTCAAATCTAAGACCAGCTATATTATTGGATACTTTTTAAGCACCAAGGAGCTCATTTAAACTTTCAGTCCCCTTTCCAAATTTTGCATTAAAACATAGCTAGGTTTTTTCTTTCACTAGCTCTTTCCATAGTAAAACAATTTCTCTTTCAAGCCTTTCACATGCTTGATTTTTCTCACTAAGCTACTAATTCACCTTTTTTTGAATATTTTTACCTTCTTCAATTTGTAGGAGCAGAGGTTCAATAGCATCATATTTTTCATTGATCAACAATCCCTTTTGGTCTTTATTTTTCTTCCTTGGCCTTTGAATATCTTCTAGAGAATTGACCATCTCTCCTTCTAAGTCAACTTTTGCCTCTTCTCCATAAGTGTCAATAGCTTCTATTTCTAGATTATTTATGGCCATGAGCATAAATTCCTTTGGATCTTGATTGTCTCTTTCCTCATATGAATATTCATTGTCTTCAATTTTAGAAGACCTTAAATCTTGGGTGTAGAAGCTATTTTTTTCTCCTTTTGAATTTTCATGAATTTCTCTTGAGGGTCATATTATTTTTTCTTCTTTCCAGGACACTTGGAAGCATAATGACCAACTTTACCATAGTTAAAAAAACTTAAAAGGTAGCTTTACTTACCTGAGCCTCTCTTGAGGTTCCTCACAAACTTAGCTTCTTCTTCATCTAATTCGCAATATGAATCATCATGTTATTCCTTTGGCTTATTATCTACTTTGAAGGTCGACTCCTTTGATGTAGACTTGCCATTAGAAATTCAAATCTCATAGGTAGTAAGAGTACTAAGTAGTTGGTCCAAAGTGAGAGTCTTAAACTATGGCATCTCCTTAATTGCTAAAACCTTGGAATTAAATCTTTCAGGGAGAGATCTCAAGATCTTTTGAAATACTATTGGATCTTCTAATTTTTCGTCAAGTCCTCTTATAGTGTTCACAACTTCATCAACTCTAAGAAATTATTTAGTAATATCTTCATCATTGTGCATATTGGAAGACTCAAATTTCATTATAAAACATTGAAGTATGGCTTGTTTTACCTTGATATCACCTTAATAGTAGCTTCATCTTGTCCCAAATAGCTTTTTTAGTAGAGAAATCAATTACCTTGACTAGTTCTAATTCAGGTAGAACAAAAAGTATTAGCGTTACATGTGAATTCTATCTTTTGATATCTTGTAATAAATGCTAGAGTATTTTGATATTCTTATTCCACTACATCTCATACATTATCTCAAAGAGATTGAATATAGGTTTTCATCCTGACTTTCTAGAACACATAATTAGTTCCATTGGACATTGGTTCCCTATTGGTGTAACCTACTTCCTAGTTTTCCATGGTCCTTGATATTTATTTTAGATATTAAATTGATCTAAAGTAACATGGTGGCTCTGATACCAATTGTTAGAAACCAAAACAATACTAGGGAGGGGGGGGTGGTGAATCCATATTGTAGGAATTTTAAAACTTTCTTCCACTAGTAAAGAATACTAGGACATCGATAAGAAATTCAAAAACAATTCATATCAATATCACAAGTATCAACATAAGTAGCACAAATAGTACATAGATGTTTCAATTTACTCAAAAAAGGAAATTTTTTACTTTCTATTACAAAGTTCTCTGGATATAACCAGAAGGAAGCTATTAATCCCTAATTTATTAGCTACAACTAAAAGGACCTATAGCCCATAGTTTATCAACCATCACTGAAAGGAACTCCAACTCATAAATGTTTCCAACCGCTACAAGAAGGATCTACAACCCCTGATTTGTAATCTACCACTTGCTTGACCTCAATGACTCACCTTTCATTAAATCTTAAAACTCAAATCATGAAGGCCATTACCTTTCATAAAACAAATAATTTGTTCCTTAATCACTAAGCCCAATCACCTTCAACAATATTTTATTACTGATCAAACCACCATCCACACCAACAACATCAATCTAGGAACCAATTATCTCAATAACTATCTTGCTCAATCGATTCTACTTATAAAGAATTTTGACTGATATTTTTAGTTCTTTGCGCTTTAGTCATCTTGAACTTGAATTTAATTTATTAGAGGTTTCAATATTGTTTTTCTATTTATGGAATTCCCTCTTGATATGCACAATAAGTATTCAAACTCTCCTTATCTTTCTCTATGATAAAATTTGGGTTTAACTGTTATTTTTCTCCATTTTGGTAATTTGCAAGATTTATCATAACTTATTCTAAATCTAGAACATCACCAAATTTACCCAATCTGCTTAAATTTACCTCTAATTTGTCCATATTTCTATACTCTCTACCATCTCATTTATGTGTTCTTTATAAGCCTTAATCCTCTATGTTATATGGAACAAACACCAAATTTAAGTTCTACCGACCCGTTCATGCTAAATATTCAAAATAGGCCCAAATAGCTACACTGCTAATGAATTTAATATTTTCTCCACTGGGACCATTTCTCTATATCCTTGAGGGATTAACAACTACTATAAACATTTTTGTTCCCTCAATAAAAATGTCACACAAAATTAGGTCCTATTGCTTAAGATTTATCACTTGGGCTTTATTTCCTAGCACACTTTTGAAAACACCTCCGGGGTTGTCCTTCTGAGGTTGTGTCATGTGGGATCACCACTCTCCACGTGCACCATTATCACTAGTCATCGAATCTAGTTGTGTATTCCATAGTTTCATGCAATATTGTCATCCCAAAGCTACCTCTTTGTACATTTTAATGTTATTCTAGCATGGCTTATTTGGGATGACATGTCCTAGTGAGACCTATAGCACACACCTGGACCAATCGCCAAGCTGTTGGGGAGATTTGTCACAGTTACATAACTTCCACCTTGTCCTGGAAGTGAGTCACCCTAGATGCCTTACATGTGTACCTTTTAAAACCTTCAAGGGATGTAGTTCCAAGATAACGTGTTCATGTGTGTACCACTTGTGACATGCATACCAATCATATGCTTGTCGGGGTGAGTTGTCATTCAACATTTTTTGCCATCTTGTCTAAGAGCCTTGCCTGCCAAGAGATTTGTCAGCCCAAAGCTATCTACATTTTCTCATTTTGAAACCTCTAGGTCCCTGGTCTGGGATGTTGTTTCCTAGATTATGTCATGCTTGCATCATCAATGCCACATGGTGCCTCCCAGTTGGTAACACATGTCATCAAGATTTGCCCCACTTGACCACTTGAAAGCGTAAAAAACAACCGCATGTCACCCTTGTGCTAACGTCATCAGTCCCCGTGGCTTGCATGTTATCTATGCAAACCAAAATAATCATGCTAAGAGTCATCCATGTTGTTAAGAGTATATAGGTACAAGGTCCTAGGCCTTGGTTATTCAATGAATTTCTTCATTATTTTTTTTAACATAAAACAATTGGGTTCAAGCTTGTTGCATAAATTTCATTGGTTCATGTCTTCTCCACGTTGCATGGTGTCTAGTCATCTTACAATCATTCACCATGCACTCTTTTTTATTCTTCTATGAAATTCCTCCTAGGATGAGTTTTCCTATGGGTACCTCCCACGTGTTTTCCATTACGCGCAAGTTTGGTTGTTCTAGGGAAGCTCTCCTAGGGTGATTTGTCTTGTGGGGACCTACTCTGCAAACTTACACCAATTTCTTCTCCTTCCACCTATTGTGTGGATTGTCCACATTCTCCTAATATCTTGTCATCTAGGGAATTCACCTTTGCATGCATTTTCTCACCGTCTAGGGAACCTCTGATGGGATTGCATTAACAAGGGCTCGACCATCAACTAATCATATCTCTTCTTTGCCTACTATAGTATCCAACCACGTCCTCCCAAATATCCATTAATGCCTATGTTGAGTTTGGAAAAAGTGCCAAATTTGCACCATTTTGACAAGCTTCACCAAGAAATCTCTAAATCATTTGACTTTGCGGGTATTGATCTTTTATTGTTAGTAACTTCTAATCTAAGAGGCCATTTACAAACTTCCACTGGAAATGTATTTCATATATCTATCCATATGAATAGTTACCAACCAAGTTTGAGATGATTTTCTATACTGGAAATGGCTCCAATGTCTCGAAACCTTTGTCAATATTCTTGCACTCATCAATGCCTTTGCCATCAATGGAAACCTTTTTATAACAATAATAGTTATGAAGAAAAGGTATTATTGGCCAGGATTGAAAAGATAATTTTATGAGTACATTTCCAAAAGTTCATAATGTCAGCAAGTTAAAGTGGAGTGTAGGAATCAATTGGTATTGTTACAACCAATTCCAATTCTTAAGTGGAATTGGGAAGTCATTTCTATGAACTTTATCATAGGATTGCCAAAGCCTTAGAGAAAACATGATTCTATAATTGTGGTGGTGGATAGGCTAAGAAAGGAGGCCCATTTTATAGATATTAATTCTACCCACAAGGAAATTTACATTTCTCATATTTTCATGAAGGAAGTATTTAGATTGCATAGTATACCTGATAAGATAATTTCAAATCAGGATGCCAAGTTAACCTCAATGTTTTGGAAATCATTGTTTCATGGTTTTGGAATAGAGTTAGATTTTAGTACAAGGTATCGTCCTCAAATGGATGGACATATTGAAAGAGTAAATAGGGTTCTATAACACATGCTAAGAATGTATGTCATGCATTAGGCCAAGAGGCTAGAAGAGTTAATACCCTTGGAAATTTTTTCCTAATATAGATAGTATCATGAATCATTGAATATGAGTCCTTTTGATGCTTTGTATGGAAGAAAATGTAGCACACTTGTTGGGCATGGAATCCCCCCAAGGCATGTTTTGGGGCTCAAAGCCCAAATTTTGACAAAATTTTGATGTAAAGATTCGCGAATTGCGGGAGTGGGGCACAGAAGTATAATAACATCATAGGGTTGTCCACCCTAGTTTTTTAATGTAATGTCAGCTAGATAGACCTACCCATGGTCTGCAGACCATGGGATTGTATAAATAGAGCAAGGCTCTAACTGTAGTTATGAGATGGGGAATAGAGGATGAGCATAAGAAGAGAAAGTGAATAAGTTGAAGTGTAAAGTGTGACTTTGGGTCATAGAGTAGGAGAAGGCTCTATAACTAAATGCATAGAAGCCTAGTAGTCCACAATTAAGTTCGTGGACCCCTCTAGTTGAGTGTGCAGAGTGAAGTCGAGTCTGTAACCAAGGAAGGAATTAATAAAGAGAAGTTAGATCATAATTATGTGTATCTATTCTTGGGTTAATTCATGCTTGATATAATTGGAAAATATAGTGTTTATTTACTGCGCGCACTTGTATGAATGATTTATATTGCTAAGTATAACTTAAAGCATGTAAGTAGGATAAGATAATCAACTAACATTGGAATACCAATAAGAACTTAGGTAACAATGTAGAATGTGATGTTCAACCCTTGGGTAGGGCTGCGTGAAGGCAATATATCAAGTTGCGAGGTGCAAGAAAGTGCGTGAAGTGACCTACACGTAGGGTTAAACCACGGACCACTTAAACTCATCAGACATCTGCAGGGTGTGGAATCCTGGTTCTAGCACCCTCCCATACTACTTAGGGTGAGACCTTAGTCCACACTCCACAGATTGTTGCCAAAAGGGCCAGTAGTATCAGGATTTGTTTGGCTAAATTAACACTAAACTTGGGTCAGGCTGCACTAAGCTAACAAATGGCTCCATTGTCGCAACTGGGAACTACATAAGAGATGTTTGATGTCTTATCATTAGAATCTGGCAAAGAAAGGAATTGAAGAGTGGTTGGATAGGAAGATTCATGATTTCGTGGCAAAAGAAAATAGGAACCCTTGAATACCAAAGGAGGAGTGGTTATATTGCTACTTATATTCGTAAATCCCTTTATCTTTCACCTAATGCTCTTTGGCACTGATACTTTTTAACCATGTTGACCTATTTTCATTTGCTCACCTAGTTGTCCTACTTTTACTATGCAGTAAGCTTTTCACTGTAAATTTCTCATAGTAAATCAGTCATATTTTCCCACCATTCAACATCAGGTAACTTGACATTCATCATTTGCCTATATATATCATCAGCCTCGATATAATTGGCAAAATTGGGCTTAGTGATAAACAAATGTTTTACCTCATGTCGGAGGAAAAACAAATTCTCATATGGAAAGGACCTTCCATATTTCCAAAAGGGTCTCAGTTTTGTCTTCTATATCTATCTTATGAAGTTCATACCTATTTTTACTGTTGAGGAAGTGGATGAGTTTATTGGCATCCTTAGGTATGTCTCCTAATTCTTCTTTGACCCTTTGGATAGCTTCTGTATCTATCTTTATCAATTTTATATACTCAAAAATAATTTGAATAGATGGTCAAATATCATTGGCAGAGTCAATAATATTGGCCCATAACAGTTCCTTGGCTTGCCTAAGGGGTTTCTCCAGTGTTAAGTCTTTCTCTATAACTTTGATTCTTTCAATCATTCTATGGGCCTTTTGTGCTTATTCCTTTTGCTTAATTTGGGCAAGTTTGTAGTCAGTTTCTAAACTTGCCACCTTTTCTCTTAGTTTGTTCATTTATGTAGCTTGGATAGACATTTCTTCCATGGAATTAATTATTTTTGTTGTTTTTTCTCCTGATGCACCTACTTTTGTAGACTCTATTGTGACTGGCAATGTTGTGGCAAGAGGAGATGTAGGTGCTAGCAAATTTGTTAGTGTGGAAGGGACTATTGTAGATACTATGGGGATGAAATTTGTAGAAGTTGTGGCCAGGTCACTTTGCTTCAATTGAATTATAGCGTCCAATTCATTTTTTGTCTCCCTTAGTTAAACATTAAGCTTTAGGACCATGCCCATCAATTATTCATTCTTGGTTTCGCTCTTTAAGACTTCAAGTGTTTGAGGATGTTGTAGGTAGGTTATTTTTAATTTCTTCTTAAGTGTAGCAATATCATCATTTTTCTTCTTTATAAGCTGCTCTGTATGCTTTAATATCTTTGGGATCATGTCCCAATTCAATCACTAAGTCCTCTAAGGACTTGATCCTAGTATCCTTAGCCTGTGAGGAGGCCTTCTCCAACTGATATTGAGTTGAGATGTTGGTCAATGATTTTTGTAGCTAATGGGTAACTATGGCTTTACCTACCAGGGTGGAGTTTATCATCTCCCCGGCCTATTTATGATATTTGGTCTATGGGATGAATATCCCTAGCCAATACTTCAAAGTCCACCATCTTGAAGTCTGAATATGTCTTGGGCCGCTATGTTGTCAGTTTGAGAAAAGGACATTTGAAGCTTTCCCTTCTTGATGTCAAAAGCTGACATCAACCTTATCTGATTTGTGGGACTAAGATTTAGGTATTGAGCATATGTTTGGGGTTTAAGTTTCTTATTCCTCATTCTGATGTCTTTATACCTATCTTTTATGTCCTGGTCTTTATTAGTAGGTCTATTGAATGAAGACACTTCCAAACTTATCTACCTTTCCAATAACCGAGTTTGTGAAGTGGAAGGCTCTTGCATGTCTGAAGAAGGAGTGGTGGCCCTTCTGTTTATTTTGTGGTCATCTATACTAATTCTTCTATATTTTCCTGTTCAATGATAGGATTGAGTCTTTGCCTCGTACCGTGAATAGTTTCACATTGTGCCTCAGATGTATTCATAGGTGAGGTGTAGGCTTCTCCTCTGCTTCTTTTAGGATTTTTCTCCTTGTTCTAAGGAGTCTGCATGACTGGACGGGTGCTCATGGCTCTTTCTTGCTCTCCTGGTACCTGCAGAAAAGAGCTCTCATCAAGGTGATTTTCCAAATCAATCAGAGCATTTTCTACTTCTACCCTTGTGCTATCTCTATCTACTAAGGTATTTTCCACCCAATCAATCTGATTGGCGTATGCCTCTATCTCTTATATGGGGTGGTGGATAAAAGGTCCTAGCTTGACCTTTTGCATTTTCTTGGTAATGACTTCTAAAGGGTCATATCTCCATACAAAACTCCTTTGGAATTTCATTCCTTGCAGGATCAAGTCCGCATCTTTCCCTGCCTCTTTGGAATTTCATATGAAGGGACCTAACTGGTCTTTGATTACAAATGGGCCTTCTTCTTGGTAGTGACAGTTTGCTTCATCTGTATTGATGATCTATCTGTAATATTCTAAGGCAAGAAACCTCATAGGAGGTATCTTGGCAACTTATATGGTGCAAGAAGGCAACCATATATTCTTATTTCTGTGTGGTTTTGGTAAAGGTACCAATCTCCCACTTCGGTTTGCTTGGAAAGTTGGAGGACTCTTTTTATCTCCGGACTTATTCTAGGTGGAGGATTTCTAGTGAGCATAGTCATGATTGGATACACAAAATAATCTAAGTCTGAGTATGTATATGGTGATCCAAACCTATGGAAAATTGGGGTCCAAAAAATGACAGATCTGGGTTGGCCCCTTGTGTCAAGCTTCTGGAGAGTGAAAGGAAACTTATCTGACCGATAATACAAAAATAGATGGTACAATATAGAGGAGTATTTGAAAACTCTCTCATTTCCCATTCTTGTGAACTACTCATGCATTCTATCAGCTATGAATTTGGCAAAGTCATATGTGGTTGCAGTAGGTTTCCCTGGGATATAAATGGACATGAAAGCAAGAATAATTTCATCAATGTATTCACTTGTAGTGTAACCCAAAACACATGATATCATGGGCATAATGTACTAGCCCAATTTAGAGAAAATGGCTGACATATATGGAAGGGGGTCCTTAAGGATGTGTTTTTCCTCTACAATGAAATTTTGGAACAACTAGTCCAATAGCTTGCCAATTGAAAGTGGGGTTAGGTTTGGCCCTGGTTGGAACTGCAACATTTCATCAATGGAATCGGCTATGATAGCATGCATAACACACATGGACAACTTCTGGAAAGATATGAACTTAGGGGAACTGGTATTTGGGTAAATTGGACTCCCAGAAGCCAATATCATCTGTATGGTTCAGGTGTCTATCTTTGCTTAACTAATGAATTTTGAGCAAAAGCTCTGTTGATGTTGTATCTTTGATTTGGAAATCCCTGTCAACCAGGGGAAGGTGGTCTAGGTCTAAGTGTGGAGTGGTAATGGGTCTAACATCCATGGCGATAGGGGTAGCCATAATTCAGTTCTTTTGGATTTGAATTAGGGTCTGGGGGTTTTATCAAAGTTCTTGGGACTTTTAGAGGGTTTAGGCAAGAAACTCTTGAATTTGGCAGTATTCTTAATCAATTTTTTTTAATTAAAACACTACATGGGCTAAAGGTTTTAGAACTTGAAGGGGTAAGGGGTAATTCATGGTGAAATACTTGGAATTGGGTGAACTGGCTTTAAGAATGATGGTTCACGAAAGTTGCAATGGTTGGCATAGTCCTGGTACGTACTAAAAGGTTAGCTGGGTTGTCTACCATGTATTCTAGAGCAGACTTGGAAGCCTATTGGTAAATTCAGTGTTTGCAGGGATTGCAATGGTTTGCAAAGTTTACAAAGAGAATGCGTGAAAAAAAGGGAAAAAGAGGGCTTCATGGCCTTTTATGGAGAAAATGATTAGTTTGGTGGGTTCAGATTTGGATGAACAATTAACGATTTTTCGGTTAAGTGGGGAAGTGGTTTTGGAGGTTCATTGCACCACTTTTGTGGTGCGAGCAGTTTTTGTGAGGGGTTGCCGGTGTACCTTGGAGCACAACACATAGCATTCAAGGGGTCGGGGAAAACCAATTTATCGGGTGGTTATCGTTCATCCATCAGGATGATCAGACGGTAGTCAGGTGGAAGACTAGCGTGGAGGAAATGGGCGAAGGTTTAGGGGGGGGCAGGGGCTTTAATTACAGTGCATTGTGATTATTGCGTGATTAATCATGGGGTTAGTGGACCAGACGGGTTTAATGAAGGTTTTAACTTGACTCTGTGAAGAATCGATAGGTTAAGTGGGTTTCATTGGGGGAAATATAATAAAGCTATAGTTTATAGTTAAACTATGGGTGGGGATAATACATAGGGATTTATTTATATAGGAAAAACGGGGAATTTGTGGGAGCTATATAATTAAATTAGAAATTGATATGAAATGAAAGGACTAGAGATGAAAATATTATTAAGTGTAATGTAATATATGTACATTTCATTTACATACACTTAACTTAGGATAAAAAAATTTGTGGGTTTCTTGGATGAAATGGGATTTAAGATGGTATTTCTCACTTTTCATATGTTAATGGAGTTCAACCTTAGGAAAAAGATTTTTATTAGGGAAATGAAGGAGGATGACTTTTATGAAGGTGATTCTAATACTTGCATCCATAAGTCATTAAGACGAGGGTTTGTTCCCTCCAAAAGTCAGAGAAATGCTCCGAGTCTCTTTGACTTAAAGGATTTAAGTACTTAGAAATTATTTATGGGAAATTAGTAAGTAGATGGGGGTAAAATGACTGAGGGTATGTTAAATAAACCAAGTTGTAAACCATTGTCCTAGTTTTGTTTATTGCTTATGTACATTTGAAAGATACATTTAAACATGACATAAGCGCTTTTGTGTGATCACTTGTTATTTCTGCAACCTTTCTCCTACTTACCCATTTACTCACCCTACCATTTTTTCTTCATTTTATTTAGGTGCATTTAGGCTAGCAAACCCTTATCAATCCTTTTTATTTTACAAAGTAGACTATCTAATTCTAACCTTATATCATCCAAGGGCTCAGATTAAACTGATGAGCTCCTTTTATTTTCTATCTAATGATTTTCCAAGATTAAATGGTTTGGTCAGATTTATTTTATTCTCTAACTATAAACATAAAATTAAAAGCATGGTATAATCAAGATTAAAAAATTTGATTACCATGGATTGTGGCATGAGTGACAAGCCGCACACAATCATTATGATGTATGAAAGTAAATAGTAGTGGCATTTTGACTTGCACACTTTCATTGTCTCTTTTTGTTTTTTTGGAGTTCATATATCTTCATTTTTTTTACCCTTTTTCATTCTTTTGTGTCCTTTGATTTTTCTTTTAGGACATACCCTCTTTACATTTTAATTTTTTTAATATTAGAAAACATTTGCAGAAGGCAAAGTTATGTACAATATTACAAGGCTTAACCTTAGTAATTCAAAATTATGACTCCTATTGGTATAGGAACTTAACAGGTACAATACAGACATCATCGATGCATTGGATTCATAAAATCATGGGCATAATTTCCTAGCCCTCCGCAATTGTAACATATTAGCTATCTGCAACCTCTTCCACCTCAGCCTCGTCCACACCCTTAAAATATGGTTCGCGCCACTCCTGCATTCTGGTTAAGGGGTCGCGTTTCGGCCTGAACTCTATAGGTGGGAGTCCTATCCATCATTAGCTCATAGCTTCTATAGGTGCGCTCATCATGTCCAACTGATCTACAAAAATTACAGATCAACTGTTGCAAATTATGTGTGTAATTCTACAAAAAAAGGCACTTTCTCGTGGCATTCTTCCCTCCTATTTGACAAATCGTGCACCACAAAGCAGGTGCTATGCTAGGTCCTACTTGTGCCTTTGGTCTTAACGGCATTAGTCCTCCTCCCACGAGGTAATTTGTGAACACTGGGTAGTGGTCCTTGTCGTGATCCTGACCCTTGCATTTAACATACCATACCTCTTCGCACAGTTCTGGTTGGGTTGTCTTGTATTGTTTTAGACTCTGCATCTCAAGGCATAAATTTTTCAATTGCACATGGATCTACTGAACTACCAAGTTAAGATCCTGTATCAGGGTCTCATGTAGCCTCATCATGATCTTCAAGGCCTCTCCTTGAGTCATTAACCTCTGTTGTGATAGTGCGTTCCTCAAATGCGGCATTAGCGATGCCAAAAACCATTCTCGGTGTTGTCCATCCATCAAAGTCATATTAGCTTCACGAATTGTGCACTTCAGTCTTTGATCCAACTCCAAAGGAGTCTCACCTGGTAGCATTGTGATCTCTTTGAATCTAACTATCGACTGCGCCTTTGACATCAACCTGCTAAATTCTTTGTTCAGTGCAATTTGGATATCTGCCATCCCCGCATTCAAATTGTCATTAGAATGCTTAATATACCAGGTCAAAGCACAGTCCTGTAGGGTGCTGACCATCATTGCTTTCTTTATATTATCATTTGTGACTCCCTGTGCTTCTCATATAACCCTTATCACGAACCAAAACTGGTCAGGATCTTCATTTCCTACTCCCTTGAACACCAGAAACTTTATTGCGCTTGTCATATTGACTCGCGGTGGTGGCAGAGGTGGTACGGGTGAAGATGGGGGTGAAGACGGTGAATCTGGTGGTGGTGTGGGTGGGGGTGGTATGTGAAAAACCCTCTTCCTTATCAAGTTGATCATGCTCCTCGGTGAGACCTTTGTGAGCTCTTTCTCGTCCCTCGAAGAGGTGAAATCAAAGGGATATTCTTTGGTCCCATACTCCTTTCGTTTATATAGGTTTTTCCACTACGCGTAGCTTCATACATCAAGGTAATTACATAACCCTTTTTTAACACAATAACATTTTAATCCAAGTATTCAAAGACTTTACATACTTACCTCGCAGTCCTTTGAGAAAGCATTGCTCTGCCTCGCTATAGCTAACTGAAGTATCTATAGAAAACTCAGTAATGAATCCTCCCATAATTCGATCAAGCCAGTGATCAACAACATGCATGATGTTATCATCCAATACTTCCAATATGTGTACTAACTCTGCAGTCCACACAATAGGATTTTCGAGTTTCCACCTTCCTTGGCTATCTTATAGCTTCGCGATCCACTCATACAACTCAGTAGGGAAAGATAAGAAGAACATTTCGTGGATCTCTGTGTATAGGTAGTAGTCTAACCACTTTTCCTTTGATAACCATGGATTCCTATTCTCCTGCACCGCAAACTCATGAATTCTCCTGTCCAACCAACGTTCAAGTTCTTTCTTAGTTGGATTCCAATGATACAACATCAAACATCTCTATGCAGATTTCAGTCCCGACAACGAAACCATTTGTTGGCTTGATGGGGCTTAACACAGGTTCAGAGTTATTTAGCCAAATAAATCCCTGTATTACTCACCCTTTTGGCAATAGTCCACGGATCCCGAGCTGAGGTCTCACCCGAAGTAGTATGAAGGGATGCTGGAACCAAGTTTCTGCACCCTTGAGATGTCTGAGGGATCGATTTAGTCCGACAATGACTACCTTAACGCAGGTTACTTCGTGTACTTTCCTGTCCTACGAGGCTTTTTCACCCTAGTATATTCACTTTCTCGTATCCCTAACCAAGGGTTGTGAATCTTTCGTGCTGCTAGAGCAGCGATATGCACTATTTCCCCAAGTTACACTTCAGATCTTACCTATATTGTTATAATAGTTAGTTATCTTCATGTGAACAGATAATTTATCTTATATTAATTTATTCAACATATTCATATAATTTCACACAACAAATTAATAGTAAACTTGCAATTCATACCCAATATACTTCTGTTAGTGCTCAAATCTACCTTAGGCTGAAATAAGGTGAGACTCAAGGCCACATCAAACCACGCTCAGCCTCGTAGCTAGCCCTACGAGGACAGGAGAGGGCTCTCTCCGGGTCAAACTAGACAAAAGATAATCGAAAAGGCTCGAGATGACCGAATTTATGACTAATTTTAGGCTAGGTATGAAGTACAAAGAGTTTAGAATTGATTTTTAATGATTTTGTTGAATTCAAGGGAAAGGCAAATTTGGGTGCGGGGATGAGGCACAGTTTTTGCAGAGGTCTACTTGGGGCAAGATAGGCGATTGTTTTGATGCCTTAAAGCAGGTGAGATGGGTAGATTAGACTGGTGAGGGGCTAAGGAGATCAAGGGAGTCTCAAGGATTCTCCTTAAATTGAAGAAAACATAGAAGATTAAACAAATTTAAAGGCAGAGCATAGCAATTTCATGGATTCTACCTTAAAACTTCATTTGTTTAATTACAGAAGATTCAATAGAGATAATGATGCACATACACAACTTACAAGTACTGAGAGAAACAC
>APFE031345328.1:79245-142457 GCA_000404065.3 Pinus taeda | reverse complement strand
GAGACCCCTTCCACCCTGGGTGGAGATAGTACTCGTCGTGCAGCTGCAAATAAGGCCCTGGGGCCTTTCTGATATGTCACATATACTGGAGCATCAACATGCTCGGTCTCATGAATGTCAAACTACTATAAAGGCCCTCCATCATCATGAACAATCTCTGGAGGAGGCTGTAGCGCGGAAAAGAAATCACGGGATATGAAATCCTCCCAAGCAATACCCTGTTGTGCCAACTGATGCATCACTATGATTTTGATCAATGCATAGTGATATATGCTCCTGTGCTGATGTGTCGAGGTCTTCCTCTGTACTAAAGGTACCATCCTCTATGTTTCGGCACATGAAAAATGGAATGCTCATCATACGTACACGTGTGAAATGCATCAACAAACGTACATGGTACGCATAGAGATGTGAGAATCTGCCCTCACAGCTGAAATACCGAATGATGAGTTTCATCAATGGTGCAAACTCATCTTTCAGGTATCTGAAAGGAAAGGCTGCGCTCAAGTGTCTGATATATGCGGGCTTGACATATGGCTCATAATAATACTTGTCCAGCATCTGGCATTTACTCCATTCCTCCCCCACATTTGGTATCCCGATGGCCTAAGCAATAGTGTCGGGTGACAAAGTGAAATCCACTCCGGCAAGGTTTACATGACCATCCTGTAAGTTAAGGACAAATAGGCGGACTAGTTCTCGATGATGCTGAGTTTGTGAGATCATCTCACAATATTGGTAACATGTTTGGCGCCGAAAACAATCGATTGCAAGTAGGAAAGCTTACAATTGAACCAAAGAGGTAGGATCTTCCCTAACATGTTGTCCACTCTTTCCACCTTTGTGATACCTCCGTGGCACATTAGGCATATTGACCTCCGATGTAGAGTCACTATCATAATCCTGCTCATATATTGACTCGGTCTCTGACATGTTCTCTAACAACAAGGTGGCTGGAATATATACATATGCTGATATACAATTGTGTACAAAATGACTGTAGACCTTCAGACCTTTTCTCAAATGTTGTGACCAAGGGGACACAAATGAGGAGGGAATTTTTAGGAAAAGGGAAGCATTAGGGAAATGGGAAAAAATGAAAACATTAGGAAAATGGGAAAATGATAAAGAGAAGGGAAAGGGAATGGAAATTTTTTAGGGTTTTGAAATAAGGTAGGGATGATATTGTTGTAGTACAAGGGAGAGTTTAGGATTTTGAGAGAGGAAGATGTAGGGTTTGATGAGGAATAATTGGGAAAAATATAGGAAATGGAAAATAAGGGAAAAAGAAGCCTTGGCAGCAATGATTTTTGAAAACCCTACAGCAAACTTTGCACTTGAATCCTTATAGCAAATTGATGAACATGGAGGTTTTTGTACACTTGGTTTTTCATGGAAAATATATCATAATCTCTTACATAAACCTTTCAAAAACTAAGAACAAGCCATGGAGAAAAGCCTACCTGCAATTTGATGCGTGAGAAGAGGTGTTTGAGTGTTTTCTGGACAAATTTTGGGCATAAATTTCAATGTGCCGCGCACCTCACCCAATGCGCTGCGCGCTCCTGATGCGCCACGCGCGTGTTAAATTTCACTGGAAAATGTTGCCTGATGCGTCTCGCGCCACTGATGCACCGCATGCCCAACCTGATGCGTCGCGCACCCAAGCTATATAATGCATTTTTCAAGAGGCTTTTAGAGGCCTTCCCGGTGTCAAAATCAAGTGCAGCATAGCGCGTTGGAAAGGTCTTTGAGTCTAATTTCCAATCCAACTATAATGTGTCAATTTGGAGTTCATTTTCCTTGTCAAAAATCAAATCTCCCAAGACTGGTCAAAATGTGCCAAATGAGGCTGCCTCAAGGCAGAGTGCTGTTGCAGTCAACTTTTGAATGCCTTCCTCAACTCCAAAATTGAGCTCATGATAGCTCATTGGAAATATCTTTGTGTTGAGTTATCATTTGACTCATCAAGAAATTAATTTGGCCAACCATGCTAGGAGAAATCTTGATTTTCCCAAGGTCACTTCAGAGGTGCATTCAATTCTCTTGAGGCGACGGTAGTTTTGACATTTCTCTAAAACCATGAAACCTGTGTAAAATGTGAGGGAGGTTTTTCTTCTTTGGCATGTTGTGGACAAACACCTCTCTCATTTTTCCAAAATTCATCTTTGATTGCTCTCAAACATCTTTTGAGTGAAACTTATCCTGATGTGTGAAACAAGGGATTTTGTCGAAATGAAGCGAAATGAAGGGGATAAGGGGCTTCTAAATTCTTGGAGAAATTTTGGAAAGTAGGGAGGGATGTTAGGAAGTAGGGGAAAGTGGAATCTCAGAGATCGAGTGAGGGGAAGAGGTCCAAAAGGGAAAAACACGGGCCTAGCCTAGAAAATTGCCAAGTTGTGGCAAGAAACTAGGGTTTGTGCAAAAATGAGGAATTTGGGGGATCTCAGTGATGGGAAGTGTTTAATAAGGTACATGAAGGATAGGGGAAGGTGTATGAACATCTGGATACAAGTTTTTCTAATGATTTTACCGTCCAAGAGAAATTTCCTTCAAAACCCTAGGAGAGGGAAATGACCTTACCTAGGCGCAACTGAAGCATGAACAAGGTGCGAAATGACCCAACGGAACCTGACATGATGATAACAACCTTCTGAATGATGATAGAATCAGATGAATAGTGACATAGACTGACATTTGGGCAACTTTGAAAGGAGTGAAATCAAACCCTAGACCTAATGCCTAGTGACCAAATTTTACTTAAAGACTCACTGAAATGACAAAATTTGACCTTGACACTCTGAGACCACTTTGTAAGAGCATATTTGATCACTGGAGGAAGGATGGAAAGAATGACACTAACAACTTCAATGCATAAAATAGGAAAAGATACACATAAATATTGTAAAGCTTCTCTTTATTAATGCTTCAATCAGTTACAAACTCAACCCACCCTGTGCACTCAAGTGCAGGAGTCTGCACACTCAGCTGTGGACTACTAGGCCTCTATGCACTTAGCTACAAAGCCTTCTCCTGCTCTATGACCCAAAGAAATGACTCTACACTTATATTCAATGCTTCCTCATTAGATATTCCATGGATTGATTCCTTCTCTTTACACTTAGAGCCTCAATTTGTTTATTCAAACCCATGGTATGCGAACTAAACTCTTAAGCTGACACTACATTTTACAAAAGTAAGGGCAGACAACCCTATGACTCAATTACAACTCCGCACTCTGCACTCACAAATCACAGAGTCTTTACATCGAACTTAGTAAAAACTTGGGTTTCAAGCCCCAAAACTTGCCTTGGGGGATACCATGCCCAACATTATGTGTTTTGTGTGGGCTTGAAACAAGAGATTCAGGTTAGCTAGCTTGAAACTATGCTTTAAATGGCTAGTCATTGCACACCCAAGGAAGCATATAAATAAGAGAAATATGGAGGCTCATTTCTCACATCCTAAGAGAAAAACATCACAATATATACCTATGAAGTGGCGAAAAATCATAAGGAGCTCAAGCAAAGGATAGAAGGGTCTCCTTTGTAACTTCTTGAGACTATTTTGAGTGTCAAGTTTGATAGGGAGTAGGTGGAGGGCTAGGAGGAGAAATCAGAACAATTTTGTGCATGGTTTGTGGCATACATTCTCTCAAAAGAGGGTCGCAAGGTCATGTGATCTTGAGTCCTATTTTAGGAAGGCCATAAGGCTAAACCAGGGCTACAAACAAGGGCCAAGTAAGCCTAAAAAGTAGCACGAGAATAGGGTTCTACTAGGAGAGGAAGAGTGAAGTTTGTCTAGGAGTGTAGACCAATTTTGGTGGGTTTTAATAGTTTTCTATAAGCAACCCTAACTAGGGCCAATGTTGTAGGTCAAATACATACATAGGTCCATTAATTTTGGGGTAGAAATTCAAGCTCAAGGTATGGTAATCTCCTTCTACATTTGATGTTGTTTGCTAGTGGATAGAGAGTTTAGGTTGGACAATATTGTTTGGGCATTTGAAGGTCTATCTAGAGGGTGGTAGAAAGGTGTCATTGATGCCCTAGATCAACCTGTTGAGAAATAATTTGAAAATTGTAAGAAGGGAAGAGGAAGTGAAGCCCAAGTATTTGTTTGTTGGAGGAATAAGAGTAGCCAAGTAGGCTTATGAATCAACCCTAAATTAACTATTGAATGACATTTGAAAATGATAACGGGAAGCCTCAGTGCCCTAATTTTTCCTTCATATATTATCATAGGAATGTAGAAGTGGGAAAAAAGTCCCAAAGTGTTGTATTCTTGAAGGACTAAAGAGAAACAAGTGGAAAATTAATGAAGACCCTATGCATTGACTCATTTTTGGATTAAAGATAAGCTAGAGGGAATATTGGAGCCATGTTCAATGACCTAAAGGAGCATGACTATAGAGGCAGATTGGGAACAAAAGGATAAGTATATGTGTTCAGGGTATGACCAAGTGGAGCTTTGAAGTGCACTATGTCAGCGAGTAGGTATTCTTATATCAGTGATTATATGAGTATAGGAGTCCTAGATAGTGTTAGTGTCAGTCTTATTATACTTCCATCAGTGATTAAAATTTTCTCTTTTGCATTTTCATAGTAGGAGTCCCATACATTAAATTTTCAATAATCGATTAGGTCATGTATCCACTGATGGTTGAGGTCACAAATTTTTTCTCTCATGAAACATACTTGCTGATCCTCTTTCTTATTGTTTTCAGTCAAAATTCATTTTCCTTCTGCAGTTCATTCCATTAGGTTACTAGGGTTTGGTCTTGTTAGTTTTTAGGGTTTTCACCATAGTTAAATTTGATGGTTGAATGGCAATAAAGATCAGCAAGGACATGAGGATGCCAAATAAACTCAAGCAAAATGTCAGAAGAATTGAAAATCATTTTTATTGAAGTTAAATGTAATTTTCACCTCAAAACATATTTTGAGGTGAAAATGGAGTATATTTTTTATTATTATCATTTCCTATATAATTTCATGTTTTTATATGCAATATTGTTTCTAGGAAAACTAGTGTCTATTCAGATCAACTAGTCCCACTAAGATGGGTAGCTATCTTAGAAACAAACAATTCAAAGTAACTTGTGTTTTCCTTTATGAGAGATAGATGAGAGAGAAGCAGAGAGCACCAACCTTAGTCATTCGCTTGGCTCCTTGGTTATTTCCTCTCTCCTTTGATAGAGCTTCGTCACTCCTTTCTCACTTGTCCCACTTCAAAGAACACCTGTAGAGTCAAAGCAGCAAAATACCATCAAAGCATAGAGATCTATAACCATAAAAAGTGTAGAATGAGTTATACAATAACCATACAAATGCATACACAAATACAAGATTCAGAAATATACAAGTATATGGAGGAAAACTCTAATAACTTTATTGATAAAAGTAGTAGAAGAGAGTATTACAACCCAATTGTCTGATCCAGCACCATCCTCCCAACATGAAAGCCCTCTTCACCTTATGAAAAGCTAGATCACCCAACAATACAATGCTTCACAAGGAAACCAACATCACTTCCTTACAAAATACAAAATTCCAGCCTCTGGATCTCTAGGATGAGGGACCCACATATAGATATGTGCAGGGGGGTGAGTCAGCTTCTAGGATTTTGATTAGTGTCATGTCACTGATAGTTCTTGGTTCCACTTGGAGATTTCATGATCTCTTACTCATCCCTGGGCAAATTAAGAGAGGCAAGTGTCATATGAGTAGTTTCTAGAAGATTCTTTGGGTTTCCACCTAGAAAACTACCTCTGTCATTTGTCTGCTCTCGGTCGTCGCACCCTACACAAGGGATTTTCATTATGCATCGCACCCCTTGTGTGTAACAGGTGAGATGCATCACACCCTTAGCATGGACCAGTCTGTATGGTCCAGTTTTAACCAATTCTAAGCCGATTTTCAAGGAGAACTTCTGGGAAATTATGTAATCAGTTGACCTTGATCCTTTAGGGTTTGAAACAACACTTTTAGAGTTTTAAGAGCCCTTGGTTTATTGATATATGTGACTGGGGTTGTAGTGCCTAAATATGTCTATAACAGTTGGCCCCTAAAGCATGAGGTCATAAATCTTTCGATGTCAGGTGAAATGCTTTATCATGAGGATCCGAGGTTTTTCGAACTGGAAGGTGACTTGTAATAAGATAAAATATAATAAATTATATTCATAATATTTTCATGATCTAGCTGAGGCGGGCATTCCCATGCTCAGCTTTATAAATTCATTTTCATGTACATAGGACAGACAATCATCTGTGTGGCAGACTGATGATTCTAGTAGAGCCATCATCCCTTAGCTTGGATGATTATTTGTGTAGCTATGGAGTACATTTGATGTCTTTATTTTCCTGAATATATCGTAGCCCGCATGGATAAAACTAGATCTGGGGTCTTCAAACTCATTCAATCTTCGCCCGGTGTACAAGTCGATCCATGTGAAAAGATGTTCTGAAGTCGAACATGGAAAGACATAGCTTGATTACCAGCCAATGATGTAAGTTGTTAATAGGCATGAGAGGAATAATCGATAATGATAATGACCCTCAAGGTACTGCAGTACAATTCACGTGGTGTGAATACAAGAGTCGATGTTGAACACCACACGAAATCTTTCGGTCGAAGGCCATTGATGTAAACATGTTGGCAGAAGTGAGAAACTTGCCATTGAGGCATGCAAGCTTCAAAGTACTAAAAGGGTTGTTCCTAAGTCAACTTCTTGGATAATGAGCTGATGTTGGCAATAAGTGACCCATCGTAGGAGGGCCTTAATGAAGCCCACATCTACAACACGGAACAGAGCAAATTATTTTGTGGAGGTGAAAACGATATGATGATACAAGGCTCAGGGTGGTGGTCATGAAATAATGGAGCGTGAAGGTATTGCAGTGGATGAGGCATAAGCTAGGTTGGTGAATTCTTTGAGTGACTTCTCTTAAACATATCAACGACACTGAAATGGATCGATAGCGTTAACCCCAACAATGGATGGTACGAAGGACCAATGGTGATATGACCGGTGAATGGAATAACCCAACCCGACTCAATCATGGCGATGGAGTGAATGTGTCATGTTCAAGAGCGACCTGCTACCAATGACGTTATTCAAGTGTTCTTCCCTTTTTCCCCAGTCATTGCTGACCAGTACCTCTTTATTTTTTGACTTAGTTACTGGAGAATCCACAGTAAAAACCATTTTCTGCCAATGTTTCAAATCCCAACTGGGGTCCATCATTAGGACTTCTTGAATTCTTGATAGAAGAAGAGCTTAATTGATGCAGCTCTTTTGGCTATCTTCACTCTAGATTTTTTGAGTAAAATGGTTTCACTCCAGGTATTCCCTCCGTATAGGAAAATGATTCTGGATTTAAGACCTCTGTGGTTTATATCTTTTGACTTAGTTACTAAAGAATCCACAGTAAAAACCATTTTTTGCCAATGTTTCAAATCCCAACTGGGATCCATCATCAAGACTTCTTGAATGCTTGATAGAAGAAGAGCTTAATTGATGCATCTCTTCTTGCTATCTTCACCTTAGATTTTTTGAGTAGAATGATTTCACTCCAGGTATCCCCTCCGTATAGGGAAATTATTCTGGATTTAAGACCTCTGTGGTTTATATCTTTTGACTTTGTTATTGGAGAATCCACAGTAAAAACTATTTTCCGCCAATGTTTCAAATCCCAACCGGGATCCACCATCAAGACTTCTTGAATGCTTGATAGAAGAAGAGCTTAATTGATGCAGCTCTTCTTGCTATCTTCACTCTAGATTTTTCAAGTAAAATGATTTCACTCCAGGTATCCCCTCTGTATAGGGAAATTATTCTAGATTTAAGACCTCTCTGGTTTATATCTTTTGACTTAGTTACCAGAGAATCCACAGTAAAAACCATTTTCTGCCAATGTTTCAAATCCAAACTGAGATCCGTCATCAGGACTTCTTGAATACTTGATAGAAGAAGAGCTTAATTGATGCAGCTCTTCTTGCTATCTTCACTCTATATTTTTTGAGTAAAATGATTTCACTCTAGGTATCCCCTTCGTATAAGGAAATGATTCTGGATTTAAGACCTTTGTGGTTTATATATTTTGACTTAGTGACCATAGAATCCACAGTAAAAACCATTTTTTTCCAACATTTCAAATCCCAACTGGGATCCATCATTAGGACTTCTTGAATGCTTGATAGAAGAAGAGCTTAATTGATGCAGCTCTTCTTGCGATCTTCACTCTAGATTTTTCAAGTAAAATGATTTCACTCTAGGTATCCCCTTCGAGCTAACTTGTCGCTATGTTTTAGCGAGCCTAGCGACAGTGAAACTCACTCTTGTCCGTATGGACAAGTTTGTTGCTATTGTTTGAATGAGTTTAAAAACAAATATAACTCATTCCTTTTCATGTTTAGAGAGTTTGAAAAGAGACAGAAAGGAAACTCTAGTAGTCCTTTTTCGTGGTATGTTAGAATATTATATATATTACGGAGCAATGGAACACATAAAATATTACAGAAATATAAACACAGAAAACACACAAAACAAGAGAGACACAGATATACATGGTTCACCCAGTTTGGGCTACGTCCACCTCGAACAGCCAGTCCTTCCTTTCTATTATCCAGCAAAATGAAAGAGACACAACCTACAGCAAATCCGCTGTAAATATCCTCTGTCTTCTCTCACAGTTCTCAATCCCTGTTTTCTCGCTCACACAGGAATACACATCTATCTCACAGCCTCAAATACAATTCCCTCATACAAAGAGAGGGGTTGCTTCTAGGGCAAAAAACCCTAAACTAAACATAAGTTTCTACTGTCAGATCATCTGCCTAATGAAACGGCCCATAATTGACTAGAAATATACTAATACTTTTACAAGGAATTTTACAGCTGTTTTTAGCTTCGGGGGCGCTGCCCCGAAACCCCCCGCCAGGGGGGGGGCTCCCAAAGGTCGCAGTCACCCTCCCCTGGACCCTCCCTGTAGTGAATATTTTACGGGCGGCGTTGCCGCCCCCATTTTGGACTGGGGTCCAATGTGGCGGTAATTTTGAATATAGAAGATAATCAGGCTCCACACCCAACATGGTATAATCCCTTAATTCTGAAAAAGCATAAAATAATATGAAAGGGATGACTTTTCGATAGTTTTAGTGAGCCGAACAAGACAAGTGCTCGATCTTTTTGTGTAATGATCCCTCAGGTCCAAAAAGATCAAAATATAGAGGAGGGATGGTGCTTCCCTTTACTTTAATGAGTTGGAAAGGCTAGTAGCTCGACAATCTTTTCATATTTTACAAGTCTAAAAATAGCTTAAAAGAGACTCATTTTGGAGGAACGTGTGATCTTTTCGGGTAGCAACTGGTTCCAAGTAAGTTTGGAGCTTTTCAAGCATGACAGTGTAAAGAAGGTGGCTAACAAAATCACTTGTTGTAGTTGTTCCTCAAAAGGGTAAACAATCAAGTGGAGGTGTATGATCAGCTAAAAGAGTGGAGGTGACAGTAAGAACACGACCAAGGCTCAAAAGGCTGATAATAATGCAATCACAAAGGTTATTTACTGAAAGGTTGGTTTATTTTTTAATGAGCTTGAACTTTGTGCCAACATGTGCTCAGTGCTAGGTTTATTTTTTAATGAGCTTGAACTTTTTGGAAACATTGCTCGTACTAGTCATCTTTTAAAGATGTCTCTTGTTAGTAGGTTCATTTTTTAGTGAGCTTGCCCCATGCGAAACTTTGTTCAGTGCCTTTTGTATGCAGGCTAGAAACGACCAACTACAAAACTAAGAGTTAATGAACTACTGAGGTTAGGTAGGATAGTTTCATACAAAAAATTTCCTTCGCTTTGTCGTGCTACCAACAAAGGTGAGTGGTGGATCAAACCAATCACCTAACCTAAGTAGTTGGAGTTAGTAAAAACTAAGAGGTTATAGTTACACCACTCGCTTTTCACTTGCGTAAAAAAGGTTTGCATGCCCCCAGGTATGAAGCAAAATAGAGTTTCCAGGTTACCATATGGAAGTCCTTGCATTAAAGCAAGATTGTTTCATCCGCATAGTAGACAAAACACTTCCTTGGCTTTGTCCATAGAAATAGACAAAGGTGAATGGTGTGAGCTTCCAATCACATAACCTTCGAGGAGATCCTATTTTGGACTGATCCCATATCCTACATGGATCGGTGTGTCAGACCAATCATATAACCTATGACGAGGAGATCCTTTTCAAGACTAATCCCATATCCTAAATGAATGGGTGTGTCATACTGGTCATATATCTTATGAGGAAATCTATCTTTTCTTCTGGGGTTTGTCTGCCAAAGAAAACCAGGGTGCATGCCCCCTATGTTTTGTCACATTCACCGAATCACTCGCGGTCATTAGGTGGATAGACTGGAGGTTGATGAGGCATTCCTTGTGCAAAGAGACCATTTAGGGATGGCATTTGACTAGTAGCCATGTTTGAACCCGGGAATGAAAGCTGGTCAACAAGTTGTACCATTGTGCCTTCATACAGGAAACACTTCACTCGAAAGAGTGAGGAAACAATAGCTCCCATGCTATAAATGTAGTCACGCCCAAGGATTATATTGTAATCTAGTGACCCTTGGACTACCATTACATTCAAATGAACGATTTTCCTTCTCAAAGTTATAGGCAATTTTGGAAGGATCCCTAACGGTCGACTGGTTCCTTTATTGAAGCCTGACAAATTTCAAATCTCAGGCAGAAGCAATGGCAAACCAAGCACTTTCCAAGCAGTTAAGGAAAGGATACTCATGGAAGCCCCTTCATCTATGATAGTGCCAATCATGATCATTCTGTAATCTTGTACTATGATTTGGAATGGTACATTAGATGGTAGGTAGGGTCCCGCTAGAAGATTCCAATCAAAGGAAACGACTACATTGCTTGGAGGAGGGACCGAATAAACGGCCAGATGAATATCTTGAAATGGGGAACTTCCCTCATGTGGTAGAGGAATGGGTAGATTTCCCCCATGATCATCAAACTCTATGTTAACAAAACGAATTTGAATAGTGTCATTCTCATTCTCCTTGGAGACTGTATCATCTAAAGGTGGACCTTCTGAAGACAAGACTGGGTCGGCTGCTATCTCGACCTGTTGACTTTGGTCTGGTGTGGACTCAGAGGGTTTATCTTCAAATGATAGGTGTTTCGATCAACAACAGAGGTATGTTAATCAGATTCTCAACTAGCGATGGACTTGGCAAGAGTTTCTTGTATCCAAGTGGAATTCGCTGAGGTGAAGCAAGACGGTTATCCAAGACTCTTTTAGCTTCATCCAGAAAAGGAAACGGTGGAGGGCATGGTTGCCTCCACACAAACTACAAGGAAATTTAGATCTTCCTTTTGGTCCATTGACTTCATTTTCACTAGTTGATGGTGTACTCTCAACATGATCGACAGAGGTTGAAGACACCGGATTGTGCAAGCGGGGAGACCAGTCTCTCAAGATATGCGGGACGGAAGGAAAATCTTGATGATAATGGTTTCCTTTGAAAATGACACATGGAGATTTGGCTTTGGAAGGTGCAATATGTGGATTTTCACCAAACGATGCATGGTTTCCCCCTTGTGTCACTGGCTTTTTCTTCTCCTTCCCTTTCTTCTTCTTCTCAGCTACTTGGTTTTTAGTATCACTAGTTTCACCAAGCGAAGAGGAAGAAGAAGAGGGAGAAACAAATGAAGTAGAAGGTGGGGGAGCAACTCTAGTATCATCTGGTTGTTGATTTGATTGCTGAGGAATTACGGTGTTTTGAACGACAGAGGTCGAGAATAGCTATACTGGTAGGCTAATTGTGAGTCCTAGAAGGGACAATTTAGCCATGTATGGAGCACCAATATTTCCCCAAGAAGAAAAAGGACTAGGATTCCCCCAAAGGGGAAATCCTTGATTAGTGGAATCCATTATCTCAACCTAAGACCAACAAGGGAATAGTGATATTATTCTGAATTAAATAAATTTTATGACGCTTTGACACAACTTGCTTTTTCAATTTTTAAGAGTTGAGAAAAAGCTAAAGATGACTCTAGTCGCCTTCAATTTTTAATGAGCCTAAAGAGACAAGTGCTCAGATGGACCTTTTCTTTTAAGGAGTCAAAAAGGAACAAAAGTGACTACTCTAGAAATCTAGACAGAGGGATTACCAAACCAATTGCAAAACTGCAATGTACACCTCGGTGGTAAATTGTATGGAAATTACCGAGGACTTTACGTACGACAGTCAATCTTCCCAAATGTTGTGTTCAGTGCACTACGATCAATAGGGTTGCTAACACGGCTTCCTAAGGATAAAGGATATTAGCCTATTGTGGTCTCGCAATATATACTCAACAGTACGTGGGAGCACAAGTATGTACTGGCACTTTTCGTATCAAAGAGAAGGAATCACCCAACCTACGATGAAAACAATAGTTACCAGGTTTTATGACGCCAAAATATGTCTCTAGCCTAGACTTCTAGATGTTGTGCGTTAGGTTCCAAAGTGTTTTTATGTTCATTGAGGTTTATTTTATAGTTGATTTTTCTTAAGAAGTTTGCCTTTCAAGGTTCACCGCGTGATGTAGATGTACAATTCCTAAATATGCAATATAAAATGATAAACAGTCATTTATTTTCTTTTAGCAATGAAATTCCTAGCTACTAAGGAAAGAAGAGTAAAATTATTTCAACAGAGAGCAGAGAGAACACCCTAAATACACTTTTCCTAAATCAATTTCCGCATGCAGTCTAAATGCAAATGCACATGCATGTATTTGTTTTTCTGTTTCCTTAATGTGAATGAAAAAAAGAAAACTAAGTACAGATCTGAACTACCTTTCCTCAAAGTGACACTTTAGCAATTTCTTTTCAGAAACGAAAGGAAGACTAAGACGACACTTTCACTTTCGAATGGAAAACTATTTTCGACACTTCAAAGAATTGACAATTCAAATCAAATACAATGGCAAAATTACAACCGACTATCTAAAAGAGGAATATTTTACGACACTCTTTTACTTGACTCAAAACAACAATTGCGACACTTTCGAATCAAAGGACGACAATTCAATTAAGATACTTTTTGCAAAGGAGGAATGTAAATGATGAAAAAGACATAAAAAACATTCACAATTCCTTATCAATGGAGGCTTAATAACGTAAAGGAAGAAGGCTTCAACAGTGATATATTGATCATAGGTAGAAAAACTACTGAATAGAGTTGAAAAAAATGAAGGAAAAACCAAAATCTGGAGAGAGAAACAATCTCATTCAATCTTCGCACCTGTCCTTAACGGAAACAGGGATGCATCTCACTTGCAGCACACGGGAGGTGCGATACATCTAGACTGCCAATGAGAGATGGTGCGATGGTCCAGGGATGAGACTGAGCTTGGTTTTCACCCACAGTTTGTAGCTAAGTTCAGGGATTTAGGCCGAGCTTATGATAGACAGTAAACACAAAGTACAGAGGTATGATATAATGAGGTTATTGAGCTACCACCAGGGCACTTAGGATGTTTGCAAGTCAGATGTTCAGTTCATAAACCAACCCGAAGATTAACTGAAGCAGATTTGATCTACTTCGCAGTTGCATAACAAAAGCAGTTCGAAGGCTAGCTCGCTTAACATCAGGCTCTGTCTGTAGTTTATAAAGCAAACAATAGTAACAAACAAATAAACTATTCGCTCCCTAGTGGAGTCAACATTTTGTTTCTTGTAAAATTAGTGTCTATTTAGATCTACTAGTCCCACTAAGACAAGTAGTTATCTTAGAAACAAACAATTCAAAGTAACTTGTGTTTTCCTTTATGAGAGATAGATGAGAGAGAAGCAGAGAGCACCAACCTTAGTCTTTCACTTGGCTCCTTGCTTGTTTCCTCTCTCCTTTGATAGAGCTTCACCACTCCTTTCTCATTTGTCCTGCTTCAAAGAACACTTGTAGAGTCAAAGCAGGAAAAAACCATCAAAGCATAGAGATCTATAACCATAAACAATGTAGAATTAGATGTACATTAACCATACAAATGCACACAGAAATACAAGATTCAGAAATATACAAGTATATGGAGGAAAACTCTAATAACTTTATTGATAGAAGTAGTAGAAGAGAGGATTACAACCCAACTGTCTGATCCAGCACCATCCTCCTAGCATGAAAGCCCTCTTCACCTCATGAAAAGCTAGATCACCCAACAATACAATGCTCCACAGAGAAACCAACAACACTTCCTTACAAAATACAAAATTCCAGCCTCTGAATCTGCAGGATGAGGGATCCATATATAGATATTTGCAGGGGTGAGTCAGCTTCTAGGATTTTGATTAGTGTCATTTCATTGATAGTTCCTGGTTCCACTTGGAGATTTCACGATCTCTTACTCATCCCTGGTAGAATTCAGAGAGGCAAGTGTCATATGAGCAGTTTCTAGAAGATTCTCTGGGTTTCCACCTAGAAAACTACCTCTGCCATTTTTCTTCTCTCGCTCATCGCACCCTACAGAAGGGATTTTCAGTATGCATCACACCCCTTGTGTGTAACAGGTGAGATGCATTGCACCCTCAACATGGAGCAGTCTATATGGTCCAGTTTTGACTGGTTCTGAGTAGATGTTCAGGGAGAACTTTTGGGAAATGATGTAATTAGTTAACCTTCATCCTTTAGGGTTTAAAACAACACTTTTAGGGGTTTAAGAGCCCTTGTTTTATTGACATATGTTATTGGGGTTGCAGTTCCCAAATATGTCTATAACAAATATTGATCCTAAGCTGCCCATAAGTCACCAAACTATACTACCAGGCTACAAAGACTACAAAGAAATCAAGGCAACAAGAGAAAATCCAACTGCAAAAGAAAAAATCAAACAGGCACTAAAATCAAAGTTTCTAAAAGGTAAAGAGACATTGGAAAAGTGGGTTTTCAAAAAGCAAAAATTAAAATGAGGTTCATATATAAACTCATTTTAATCTATTTTCATTTCATTGTATCATTTTGCAAGTCAAAGAGCTAAAGGAGAGGAGGAATAAGCAATTTCAAAGTGATTTTAGCAAAAAAGGGGTAGCACTACATGTAGGCAACTGACGCTATGCTTCTGGAGGATTTTTTCCCAGCGTTGCATGTAGGGAGAAGGGCATTGCGCATAGGGTGATTTTTCACAATTCAAATTTCAATGAGAACTGCACTTAGAGCCTTATGCTACACTTCTGTACAGAGGCTCTGTGCTTGGGCAGCCAACACCAAAAACACTCCAATATTCAAATTTTTTCTAGATTTACTCCAAATTTCACCTTGCAAGTAAGTACCAACAGCTTGCTTGATGATTGGTTTGCATATATGAAGTTTTAGACAAGTTTTTCACTCTATATAAAACCCTAATTTTCACTATAAAACCCTAGTCATTTGGTTTTTCCCATCATTCAAACTCATAACTAAACCCTTCACTTATTACACCCATCATTTTTCTTGATGGTTGGTTTGCATATATGAAGTTTTAGACAAGTTTTTCACTCTCTATATAAAACCCTAATTTTCACTATAAAACCCTAGTTATTTGGTTTTTCCCATCATTCAAGCTCATAACTAAACCTTGACTTATTATTCCCATCATTTTTATCATATTCCACCACTCATTTATCACACCCTAAACCTTCCCCTACCTCTCATACTTTACACATAGCTTCCTAAAGTCATCCATACCCTCCCTATAAACCCTAAAGCATATCATTCATCCCATACATTGTCTAAACTGTGCAAATCAACAAAATTGATTAATTATGGATAGAGGTGATTCTGATTATGATGAGGAGACAACAAGTGACAGTTCAGTGGAAATGAGAAGGCAACAAAGAAAGACTCATAAGGGAGGCAAAATCACAAGAGAGGAACCAACCAACTTAGCATAACTATAGGCTTCTCCATTAGCAGTTTCTTGTTTCAGACACCTCGGTTGTTTTGAGTTTTGTGAATTAGTGGAGAGAATTCAATTTCATCATGAATTGGCCAGACTTTTTGTGGCCAACCTACATAACAACAAAGTGACTCTTGTTGGGGTGACTTTCACAGTGTCACCATCAATCATTTCACATGCCACCAAGATTCCAAAGGTTGGCTACTCAAGACCTAGATGATCATTACTATGAGCCTTACATTAAGCCTCAGTCCAGAAGCCAGGTGAAGAGGATTTTTCCCTTCAAATTCTTGGAGAATAGGTGTGTTCCTTTGACGAGGATAATCATCAAGTATTTCATGTGTGAGGGTAGGTTTTCCAGGTTATACACTAATCATATCTGACTCTTCATGCACTTCACAAGGGTAAAACTGTTGAACCTCCCTTATTTCCCATTTAGAAACATTGACAAGATGGGTTACCTTGTACAAAAGAAGCCATATCCTCAGCAGATGAACAATATATGTCATTACTCCTTGATTAAAATTATTGTCCTTCACCATCTCAGCCTTCTCAATATTCCTTGGGAGACTTTCATAGCTTATGACATGTTCAGAGGACCTAAGATTCCTCCCTCCATGGTGCAAGAGATAGCTAGGCCTTCAACTCATGTGAAAACAGGAGATGAACACCATAAGGCAAAAATAGCTAAAGTGCTGGTGTTCTTAACATATCAAAGAGGGTCAAGGAAGTTGTTTATAGCTGCCAGGAAAGTGTTTACTCCACAAGGAGTGGAAAGGACCTTGCTTTCTTCATCAATCTATAGGGAAATGTTATCTCCATAAGGTTTCGAAGGGGATTTGCCTTATACATCAACAAAACAGGTACAGGTTGAGCAGCTAAGTAAAGGAAAGGAAAAAGTGCAGGAGGAGAACCTCAGTGATGAGGAGGAAAGATATTTTGACTTGATGGAGCATGAGAATCCACAGCAGTGTTATACTCATCATGGAGTTGATATCATTGACTTGGATGCTTAGGATGAAGAAACCATCAAAGACATTATCATACAGGAAAGGGAAGCTCAAATACAAGCTTTGGCAGACAACTTAGAGACAGCCAAGTTCATCATCAAATACTTGGAATAGGAGAACAAACAATTAAGTGACAAAATAGATCCTCATGGAGCTTGAACTACTGAAAGCAAAGAGGCAAAGTGACAAAGAGGCTCATGTCACTTTGACTCGTATCGAGCAAAAAATTAAAAATGATAGGGAGACTTGGCTTGAAGGAGACAACATACATCTTGAAGGGCTCATTGAGAAGGCCAATAGGGATAAGAAAATGCTCAGACACATGGCATACCATTACATGACCCACTACAAAATTTGTAACATGAGGATTAGAAAGTTAAAGGATAGGCTAAAGAGAGCTTTGGAAGGAAAAAAGAAAGATAGATTGAATATGTTGGCTGAAACATCCCTAGCCCATAAAATATATTGATGGTGGTGTCTCATGCCAAATTTGGGTAGATTTTGAAGATTTTTTGTCATTTTGAAATCTTGGAAATTCAAAACACAGAAAATCTACCCAGAAGCGCAGTGCGACCAGCATTGCGCTTTTTCTAGGGGCATGAAATGCACAAATGGTTTGCATTTTTAGATTCAGGACATCAAGACCATGCAACCTACCAATTTTCAAAATTTTTGGGCCAGATTTATCCACTAAAAGGTCCAAAAACTCTCAAAATTTGACCTCTCTGCCAGTTTTTGGACACACAGAAGTAGCCTTGGAAGAAATAGTTTTTGAGGGAGAAAATGAGCTCCAATTTTAGAAAGTATTAGTGTTCCAGAAACTAGATTTGAAAAAATTTCCACTGAGCTATCTTAGGCTCAATTTGGATGATGGTAAGGCCTCCAAAAGTGGACTCAAACTGGCATTGTGCTTAGGACTAGTGGCATTGTGCGTAGGGCATTTTTACCCAGGATGATTGTTTTGCTAAATTTCGACTATTTTCTTGTTTTCTCTCTCATGGAGGTGAATTTGTTGATGTAGTTAGTGCCATGGTTTTCGAATGTAATAGTCAAACAATGGTAGTTGGTAGATTCATTAGATTAAAAGTGGTTTTGAGGGTAATGAATCAGTTTCCCCTCTTTTAGAGGCAAGTTGTTTGACTGACAATATTCCTGTTCCTTGTTTCGAAATGGTTGAAGCATCTCCTCTTCTCATGGTTTCGACCCCTGATGGTTAGGATGATTCATTTGAATGTCTGTATCATGTATTTTTTTTGTTATTGGAAAAGGTTGGATTCAGTTGGATGCTCATGTACTGAATATACATCATCTTGTAGGAGTTTGGCAAGAAAATAAATAAAGTTGCAGCTATTTTAATGGGATCCTTGTGGCATGGCCTTTAGTAAGAGTTTATTCTTTTGTTATTATGTTTTCATGTTTTTCATTATCCCTCTCTCATGTAATTGCTTCTAATTAGATGTTTTCAAGTCAGACAGGTGGAATCCATTAGGTTTTGATGCTCTGCCTTGGGAAAACACGAGTATTTCATGTATTTTTTGTTGTTTAGGAAGGATTCTTGACTTGCTCAAGCCCTTCTTAGCTCCTCACCAGTCTAGCCTTTCACCCCATCAAGCTTAAGGTGCTGAAGATCATACCTACCTTGCCCCATAGAATACCCTGCAATTTTGACTTAGCTTTCCAGACCCAAAATTGCCTAGCTCCTCCTGATCTCGCAAAAAACACCAACAAATTCAATCAAACCTTTTGAGCTACTATACCTAGCATAAAATATTGTTCTTGATCTAGTCATCTTGACTGAGATTCATAAGGAGAGAGTCCTCTCCCGACCTGGTAGGGCTAGTTACCAGGTTAAGCTTAGTTTGTGCTTACCTTAGAATTGCCTCCATTCAACCTGAGGTCAATCTAGGTGATAAAATAGTGGTGACCATACTCGGGAAGTATTTTTATGTTCCTCAATAAAATGTATCAAGTTTAGATCTGATTGTTGATGGTGGACAACGATCAGACACCAGAAGGATAAAATCATTCACCTTGAAACTCTAAATCAGTTTCGAGATCAGATCCAAGGACTCCACTGGAGGATGAAATTGACTAAAAAAAACATGAAAGGACAATATGGAAAGATCAGGTATTCAAGTTGGAATTTCATCCAAGACATTACGTTCTTTGCTAGAAATTATTTCTTCTCTTTTCCAGAGAATGTCAAGAAGGCTTTACAAAGTATATTGTATTTGACAAAAGATCCTAGACCTGCATTTGATTCTTTCCCTTTGAATATTGTGAATACAAAATATTCACATGCTTTTGATCTTGATCAAGACCCTCTTCCGAATCTTATGATGATTGTCTTCAAACTGATGAGCTTCAAGAGATCAAGTATAATTCTACACCTTCTATACATATTCCTATACCTTGAAAAATTTCGGATAGATACAAGCCTCTGATTTTACTTCCTATATGCCATGCTTTCCCTAAAAATAATTACCTATATCCACCAAGATTTGATGGTGACTGTGACAACATCACTGCTGAGAGACATGTGCTAAATTATGAGTATTTTCTTGACCTTTTTGAAGTTGATGAAGAGGATGTCAATATTAGGCTTTTTTCTCTTTCTTTGCAAGGAAAAGTCAAGAGTTGGTTCAAAACCCTACATGATGCAAGCATCTCAGATTTCTAGCAGGTCATCAAAGTTTTCCTCGACAAGTGGGTGGAATACAAAGCCCTTTCTTGATTCTAGAAGAGTATAACTAGCTGGAAAGACAGCCAGGGGAGACAATACAATAATTTTCTGCCAGATTTAACCAAGTTTACTATTCAATCCCTGCTAATATAAGGCCTCCTCCTGGATCCACTCTCTTGCACTTCCTAGATGCCTTTGATCTAGAAATGGATTTTCAGCTGAGAGAAAGGAAATTTGCAACTCTTGAAGAGATGCAAAACAATGCAATAGATGTAGAGGCTAATTTTAATTATTATAAGGGAAGAGTTGAAGGAAGAAGAAATGAAGAGCATAGATCCAGAGGAATCGACATCTTTAGAGGTAAAGCTCGACTTTTTGGTAAGTGCAGTGGAAGAGATGATGAAATAAATCACCACAAGGAAAGAGTATGACATTCAAGACCATGGCTCGCTGATTGAAGAAGAACAGGTGGCTGATCCAAAACATTTTCTTTCTTATCCCAGTTGTCATACATCTGATAATGATTGTTTTATAGATCATCTTGGAGAAGGGAGATCTATTGATCTGACATGTATGTTTTATGATGTCTTTTATATTGATAATTTCTCTAAGTTTAATCAGTATGATGATGATTTTGTTCTCCAAATAGATGCTAATCTTACAGACAAATCAATAGCTAGTTTGTGGAAGGAGGAAGTTCACTTTCAGTAGCTCGAATATAGTGATTATTCGTTTCATATCAGCTATGGAAGTGAGGAGGAAAGTGCAAAAAAGTTTGAATTATGTGAAGGATCTTTGCCTTTTTGCTATACTTCATTTTAGTTCATTAGAGACAACTTTCGTGCAATCAAAAATCAACCATCAATAAGTTTTGATCTTGACCATCCAGAGGACAATGAAATCCTTGTTCAAGGCTTTTCATATCTAGATTTACAGCCCCCGAATGCCATTGATTGTCAAGTTGTTGATGAAGGCTTGGAAGCTGGAACATATGATCAAATTATGCAAGATTATTTTGTACCATTATGTTTTGAATCATTTCATTTTTTTAAGGGAATTTTTCATAGCATATCTTTAAACGAGCAACCTGTAGAAAATCATGGAATCTCATTGGAACCAATAGAGAATGGGTTGCAATAGTCTTTTCAAGTTTATCACGATCCAATAGTTCATGTGTTGGATGATGTCTGAAGTCAAATTCCTTCTCCATTAGCTAACTTTGATCTTGAAAAAAGTATTGATACAAACTTGATCCAACAACCAGTTTCTTTGTCATTTTCAGCAGGAGTCTCATCACAAAGCTCAAATGAAATTTTGCATTCATGGTATGAGAAGAAGCAAAGTAATCCATTGGATGAGCTAAGTCCAAGTGCACATGAATTTCAAGATCCTTATGCAGTATTTTTGGAGTCGAATATAGAATTTGTATTATTCAATCTTGGAAAATTTGGATCTGTTTACAAGTTTTCATGGGATTTACATTTCAGTAGTGCTCTCTTCTTTCTCATAAATAAGCACTTGCAGAGAATTTAAATAGCAGCCAGAATGCTTACTTGGTTGCATTGGTTGTTTCATTTCACTTGATCAGGTGATGAATGGAACAATTAGAGTATGTTTTATTGAATAAGCTCCATCTTGAGCATATTTTACAGTTTGTCAGTTGTATTTTAATATTGATTCAGTTTTTAGTTGAGTAAGAGTTAGTTTGTGTATTTGTGTTATCAGTATTCAGTCATGTATTTCAGAATGAATTTTTTTGACTCAATGCCCAATGGATAAGGGTACTAGGTCTACGGTGTTCTTGGCACCTCAAAGGAGCTACCATCCCCATTGGAGCCAATGTTAGTGTTAGTCTTATTATACTACCATGAGTGATCAAAATTTGCTCTTTTTCATTTTCATAGTAGGAGTCCCATACTATAAATTTTCAATAATCCATTGGGTTATGAATCCACTGAATGTTGAGGTCACTATTGTTTTCCCTCATGAAACATACTTGATGATCCTCTTTCTTATTATTTTCATTCAAAATTCATTCTGCAGTTCATTCCATTAGGTTACTAGGGTTTGGTCTCGTTCGGTTTTAGGGTTTTCACCATACTTAATTTTGATGGTTGAATGGCAATAAAGATCAACAAGGACATGAGGATGCCAAATAAATTAAAGCAAAGTGTCAAAAGAATTGAAAATCATTTTTATTAAAGTTAAATGTAATTTCCACCTCAAAACATATTTTGAGGTGAAAACATAGTATCTTTTTTTTATTATCATTTCCTATATAATTTCATGTTTCTATATGTAATATTGATCCTAAGTTGCTCGTAAGACACAAACTATACTACCAGGCTACAAAGACTACAAAGAAATCAAGTCAACATGAGGAAATCCACCTGCAAAAGCAAAAAGTGAACATGCAATAAAATCAGGGTTTCTAAAAGGCAAAGAGACATTGGAAAAGTGGGTTTTCAAAAAGCAAAAATTAAAATGAGGTTCATATATAATCTCATTTTAATCTATTTTCATTTAATTGTATCATTTTGCAAATCAAAGAGCCAAAGGAGAGGAGGAATAAGCAATTTCAAAGTGATTTTTAGCAAAACAAGGGCAGTGCTGCATGTAGGCAACCGACACCACGCTTCTGCAGGATTTTTGCCCAGTGCTGCACATCGGGAGAAGGGTTCTACTCATAGGGTGATTTTTCGCAGTTCAAATTTCAACGGGCGCTATGCTTAGAGCCTTGTGTTGTGCGTCTATGTAGAGACATTGCACATAGGGTAGCCAACAAAAACACTCCAATCTTCAAAATTTTGCCAGATTTCCTCCAAATTTCACCTTGCAAGTAAGTACCAACACCTTGCTTGATGATTGGTTTGCATATATGAAATTTTAGATAAGTTTCCATTTCCCTTCACGACTGGGTTTTAGATCTAATTTTTTGCGTCTAGATCTAGATCTAGGCAGCTAGGTTCTAGATCTAATCTTCTGTGACCAGATCTAGATCTAATATTATCCTCTGCCTTATTTTTCTACAACTGGGTTCTACGGTATAGTAAAATATGGCTCTTAGCTTCGCAAAAATATTTGGTGGCATATCCGCCTCTAGAGGGAAAGCTCCTGCACATATCGTCAGTGAAGCCCCAGCTCCCACTATCCAAGCGGTCCAGGCCTCACTCGATGAGGCTTTGAAGTTTTATGAAAGTGCCCTAATCTTCTGGTTCAATGGTTTTTGGTCGCGGCTGACAGCTCTCCACAATTGGATCTCGGAGGTATGGAAGCCTATCATTTCTAATGAAATTAATATCTACCCCTGTGCTAGGGCTTTCTTTATAACAGATTTTGAAAATCCTTAAAGCAGACAATGTATTCTAGATTCCGGCCCTTGGTTTTGGGAAAAATTAGGCTTATTCATGAAGCCATGGAACCCATCATTCAATCCCTCTACAACAATCATAACCTCAGCACCAGTTTGGGCGAGATTTCCAAGCCTACCCTTGCATCTCTGGAATCTCTCCTCGCTAAAAGCCATTGGAAATGAAATTGGGAAATTTTACTGCAGGTGCCCAGAAACAGAGGAATATGCCAGAACCACCTATGCACGCATTTGTGTGGAAATGGACTTCAGCGCCGGATTCATGGCTGAAATAAACCTAACAAGTAAAGACTATGCGTGGAACCAGAAACTTGATTATGAAAGTGTCCTCTTCAGATGTCGATCCTGCTTTGAGATAGGGCATCTAGCCAAAAATTGCCCAAAAGGTTATGAGAAAAATTTTGCTAGAAAAAACCACCACAGATCTACATGGTGGGAAGGAGCACAAAAAGAACACTACACTGTCATCAAAGAAGAATACTCTAGAGAAAACTCTGAATCACAAGAAATCAGGCAAGAAAGAAACAGCTCTCAAGACAAGCAAGGAGAAATCCCTGCCCAAAAAATCAACAGTTATGAGGATTCGAATACCGCACAAAATAAATCTTCATTTAACAGCAAAGCAGATCTGCTAAACACAATCGATCGTGAAGCTAAGACACCAATGTCCCAAGAACCACAAGAGATGAAAGAGATGCAAGATAAAGGAAGTTGGAAGACCGTAGAGAAAAAAAATAAAGCTACAACACCAATCTCGCCAAGAAAGACGAGGAGCTAGATAATTAAAAATTAAGAAAATTGTAAGTCCGATAGACCAATTTGGTCTCAGTGGACGTTAACCACCACCATCATCATCATCATCAAAACCATAATTTTCACTATAAAACCCTAGTCATTTGGTCTTTCCCATCATTCAAACTCATAACTAAACCTTTCACTTATTATTCCCATCATTTTTATCATATTCCACCACTCATTTATCACTCCATAAACCTTTTGCTCCCTCTCATACTTTACCCATAGCTTCCTAAAGTCATCCATACCCATCCCTATAAACCCTAGAGCATATCATTCATCCCATACATCATCTAAATTGTGCAAACCAAGAAAATTCCTTAATCATGGATAGAGGTGATTCTCATTATGATGAGGAGACAACAAGTGGTAATTCAGTGGAAAGGAGAAGGCAACAGAGAAAGCCTCATAAGGGAGGAAAAATCACAAGAGAGGAACCAACCAGCTTAGCAGAACTACATGCCTCTCCATTAGTAATTTCTAGTTTCAAACACCTCGATTGTTTTGAGTTTTGTGAATTAGTGGAGAGAGTTTAGTTTCATCATGAATTGGGCACACTTTTTGTCGCTAACCTACATAACAACAAATTGACTCTTGATGGGGTGACTTTCACTGTAACACCATTAGTAATTTCACAGGCCACCAAGATTCCAAAGGTTGGTGAGAAATGGTATAAGGCTCGGGACCTAGATGAGAATTACTATGAGCCTTACATTAAGCCTCAGTACAAAAGTCAGGTGAAGAGGCTTTTTCCCTTCAAATTCCTGGAGAACAGGTATGTCCCTTTGATTAGGATTATCATCAAGTATTTTATGTGTGAGGGCAAGTCTTCCAGGTTATACACTTATCATATCTGACTCCTCATGCACTTCACAAGGGTAAAAATGTTGGACCTCTCTTATTTCATGTTTACAAACATTGACAAGATGGCTTACCTTGTACAGAAGAAGACATATCCTCAGTAGATGAATAGTATATATCATTACTCCTTCATTAAAATTATTGTCCTTCACCATCTTAGTCTTATCAATATTCCTTGGGAGACTTTCATAGCTCATGACATGTTCAGAGGACCTCAGATTCCTCCTTCCATGGTGCAAGAGATAGCTGGGCCTTCAACTCATGTGGAAACAGGAGATCAAAACCATGAGACAAAAATGGATAAAGTGTCAGTGTTCTTGACATATCAAAGAGGGTCAAGGAAGTTGTTTTTAGTTTCCAGGCAAGTTCTTACTCCACAAGGAGTGGAAGGGACATTGCTTTCTTCATCAGTCCACAAGAAAATGTTATATCCATAAGGTGTGGAAGGGGCTTTGCCTTCTACATCGACAAAACAGGTAAAAGTTCAGCAGCTGAACAAAGGCAAGGAAAACGTGTAGGAGGAGAACCTTAAGGATGAGGAGGAAAGGGATTTTGACTTGACTAAGCATGAGAAGCCGCAACAGTGTTATACTCATCATGGAGTTGATATCATTGACTTGGAGGCTCAGGATGAAGAAACCATCAAAGACATTATCATACAGAAAAGGGAAGCTCAAATACAAGCTTTGACAGACAACTTAGAGAGAGCCAAGTTCATCATCAAATACTTGGAATAGGAGAACAAACAATTAAGTGATAAACAGGTCCTCATGGAGCTTGAACTACTGAAAGTAAAGAGGTAAAGTGACAAAGAGGCTCATGTCACTTTAACTCCTATTGAGCAAGAAATTGAAAATGACAGGGAGACTTGGCTTGAAAGAGTCAACATACATCTTGAAGGGCTCATTGAGAATGCCAACAGGGATAAGAAAATGCTCAGACACATGGCATACCATTACATGACCCGCTACAAAATTTGTAACATGAGGATTAGAAAGTTAAAGGCTAGGCTAAAGAGAGCTTTGGAAGGAAAAAAGAAGCGAGATAGATTGAAGATGTTGGTTGAAGCCTCCCTAGCCCATCAAAGCAGTTGATGGTGGTGTCTCATGTGACATTTGGGTAGCTTTTGAAGAAATTTTGTCATTTTGAAATTTTGGAAATTCAAAACACAGAAAATCTACCCAGAAGTGCAGCGCCACTGGCGTTGCTCTTTTTCTAGGGGCATCCAATGCATAGATGGTTTACATTTTTGGATTTAGGACATCAAGGACATGCACCCTACCAATTTTCAAAAATTTTGGAGCAGATTTATTCCACTAAAAGGTCCAAAAACACTCACAATTTGACCTCTCTGCCAAATTTTGGACACACAAGAGCAGCATTGGGAGAAATAGCTTTTAAGGGGGGAAATAAGCTCCAAATCTAAACATTCTAGGTGTTGTAGAAACTAGACTTGAATACCTTTCCAATGAGCTATCCTGGGCTCAATTGGGATGATGGTAAGGCCTTCAAATGTGGACTCAAAATAGCATTGCGCTTAGGACCAGTGGCGTTGTGCATAAGGCATTTTTACTCAGGATGACTGTTTTGCTAAAGTTCGACTATTTTCTTGTTTTCTCTCTCATGGAGGTGAATTCGATAATGTAATTAATGTAATGGTTTGTGAATGTAATAGTTGAACACTAGTAGTTGGTATATTCATTACATTAAAAGTGGTTTTGAGGGTAATGAATCAGTTTCCCCTCTTTTAGAGGCAAGTTGTTTGACTACCTAGATTCTTGTTCCTTGTTTAGAAATGGTTGAAACAACTCCTCTTCTCATGGTTTTGATCCATGATGGTTATGATGATTGTTTTGAATGTATATATCATGTATTTTCTTTGTCATTGGAAAAAGTTGGATTCAGCTAGATGCTCATGTACTAAATATACATCATCTTGTAGCAGTTTGGCAGGAAACTAAATAAAGTTGCAGCTATTTTTATGGGATCCCTGTGGTGTGGCATTTAGCATGAGTTTCTTCTTCTATTATTATTTTTTCATGTTTATCATGTATGCCTCTCTCATGTAATTTCTTCTAATTGGATGTTTTCAAGTCAGATAGGTGGAATCCGTTAGGTTTTGATTCTCTCCCTTGGGAAAACACTAGTATTTCATGTCTTTTCTGTTGTTTAGGAAGGATTCTTGACTTGCTCAGGCCCTTCTTAGCTCCTCACCAATCTAGCCTTTCACCCCATCAAGCTTAAGGTGTTGAAGATCATACCTACCTTGCCCCATAGAATCCCCTGCGATTTTGACTTAGTTTCCTAGACCCAAAATTGCCCAGCTCCTTTTGATCTGGCAAAACTTATCTCTTTAATGGGGTGACTTTCACTATAACACCATTAGACATTTCATAGGCCACCAATATTCCAAAGGTTGGTGAGAAATGGTATAAGGCTTAGGACCTAGATGAGCATTACTATGAGCCTTACATTAAGCCTCAGTATAGAAGTCAGGTGAAGAGGCTTTTCCTTTCAAATTCTTGGAGAACAGGTATATCCCTTTGATGAGGATTATCATCAAGTAGTTTGTGTGAGGGAAAGTTTTCCAGGTTATACACTTATCATATCTGACTCCTCATGCACTTCACAAGGGTAAAAATGTTGAACATCCATTATTTCCTGTTTAGAAATAATGACAGGATGGCTTATCTTGTACAGAAGAAGGCATATCCTCAGTAGATCAATAGTATATATCATTACCCCTTGATTAAAATTATTGTCCTTCACCATCTCAGTCTTATCAATATTCCTTGGGAGACTTTCATAGCTCATGACATGTTCAGAGGACCTCAGATTCCTCCTTCCATGGTGCAAGAGACAGTTGGGCCTTCAACTCATGTGAAAACAGGAGATGAACACCATGAGACAAAAATAACTGAAGTGTCGGTGTTCTTGACATATCAAAGAGGGTCAAGGAAGTTGTTTGTAGTTTCCAGGCAAGTGCTTACTCCACAAGGAGTGGAAGGGACATTACTTTCTTCATCAGTCCACAAGAAAATGTTATCTCCATAAGGTGTGGAAGGGGCTTTGCCTTCTACATTGAAAAAATAGGTACAAGTTCAGCAGCCGAGAAAAGGCAAGGAAAACATGCAGGAGGAGAGCCTTAGTGATGAGGAAAGAGATTTTGACTTGACTGAGCATGAGAAGCCGCAACAACACTATACTCATTATGGAGTTGATATCATTGACTTGGAGGCTCAGGGTAAAGAAACCATCAAAGACATTATCATACAGGAAAGGTAAGCTCAAATACAAGCTTTAACAGACAACTTAGAGAGAGCCAAGTTCATCATCAAATACTTCGAACAGGAGAACAAGCAATTAAGTGATAAATAGGTCCTCATGGAGCTTGAACTACTTAAAGCAAAGAGGCAAAGTGACAAAGAGGCTCATGTCACTTTGACTCCTAACGAGCAAGAAATTGAAAATGATAGGGAGACTTGGCTTGAAAGAGTCAACATACATCTTGAAGGGCTCATTGAGAATTCCAACAGGGATAAGAAAATGTTCAGACACATGGCATACCATTACATGACCCGCTACAAAATTTGTAACATGAGGATTAGAAAGTTAAAGGCTAGGCTAAAGAGAGCTTTGGAAAGAAAAAAGGAGCAAGATATATTGAAGATGTTGGTAGAAGCCTCCCTAGCCCATCAAAGTAGTTGATGGTGGTGTCTCATGTGACATTTGGGTAGCTTATGAAGAAATTTTGTAAATTCAAAACACAAAAACGCTGCCCAGAAGTGCAGCGCCACTAGAGTTGCACTTTTTCTAGGGGAATCCAATGCATATATGGTTTACATTTTTGGATTTAGGACATCAAGGACATGCACCCTACCAATTTTCAAAATTTTTGGAGCAGATTTATTCCACTAAAGGTCCAAAAACACCCACAATTTGACGTCTCTGCCAGATTTTGGACACACAGGAGTAGCATTGGGAGAAATAGCTTTTGAGGGGGGAAATGAGCTCCAAATCCAAACATTATAGGTGTTGTAGAAACTAGACTTGAATACCTTTCCAATGAGCTATCATGGGCTCAATTTGGATGATGGGAAGGCTTCCAAAAGTGGAATCAAAATAGTGTTGCGCTTAGGACCAGTGGTGTTGTGCGTAAGGCATTTTTAATCAGGATAACTATTTTGCTAAATTTCGACTATTTTCTTGTTTTCTCTGTCATGGAGGTGAATTTGCTGATGTAATTAATGTAATGGTTTGTGAATGTAATATTTGAACACTAGTAGTTGGTAAATTCATTAGATTAAAAGTGGTTTTGAGGGTAATGAATCAGTTTCCCCTCTTTTAGAGGCAAGTTGTTTGACTGCCTAGATTCCTATTCCTTGTTTAGAAATGGTTGAAACAACTCCTCTTCTCATGGTTTTGACCCACGATTTAGGATGATTGTTTTGAATGTATATATCATGTATTTTCTTTGTCATTGGAAAAAGTTGGATTCAGCTAGATGCTCATGTACTGAATGTATATCATCTTGTAGCAGTTTGGCAAGAAACTAAATAAAGTTGCAGCTATTTTTATGGGATCCCTATGGTGTGGCCTTTAGAATTAGTTTCTTCTTCTATTATTATCTTTTCATGTTTCTCATGTATGTCTCTCTCATGTAATTTCTTCTAATTGGATGTTTTCAAGTTAGATAGGTGGAATCCATTAGGTTGTGATTCTCTCCCTTGGGAAAACACCAGTATTTCATGTTTTTTCTGTTGTTTAGGAAGGATTCTTGACTTGCTCAGGCCATTCTTAGTTCCTCACCAGTCTAGCCTTTCACCCCATCAAGATTAATATGTTGAAGATCATACCTAGCTTGCCCCATAGAATCCCCTGCGATTTTGACTTAATTTCCTAGACCCAAAATCGCCCAGCTCCTTTTAATTTGGCAAAAATCACCAACAAATTCAATCAAACCTTTTGAGCTACTATACCTAGCATAAAATATTGTTCCTGATCCATTCATCTTGACTGAGATTCATAAGGAGAGAGCCCTCTCCTGCCCTGGTAGGGATAGCTACTAGGTTAAGCTTGGTTTGTGGTTACCTTAGAATTGCCTCCATTCAGCCTGAGGTCAATCTAGGTGATAATATAGTGGCAAGCATACTAGGGAAGTAGTTTTATGTTCCTCAGTAAAATGTATCAAGCTTAGATATAATTGTTGATGGTGGACAATGATCCTACACTAGAAGGCTAAAATCATTCACTTGGCGACTCTAAATTAGTTTCGAGATCAAATCCAAGGACTCCACTGGAGGATGAACCTGACCAACAAAAACATGAAAGCACAATATGGAAAGATCGGGTATTCGAGTTGGAATTTCATCCAAGACATTACATTCTTTGTTATAAATTATTTCTTCTCTTTTCTTGACAATGTCAGGAAGGCTTTACAAAGTATACTGTATTTCAGAAAAGATCCTAGACTTGCATTTGATTCTTTCCCTTTGAATATTTTGAATACAAAATATTCACATACCTTTGATCTTGATCAAGACCCTTCTTCCGAATATTATGATGACCGTCTTCAAACTGATGAGCTTCAAGAGATCAAGTATAATTCTACACCTTTTGTACATATTCCTATACCTTTTAAAATTCCAGATAGATACAAGCCTCTGATTTTACCTCCTATATCCCATGCTTTCCCTAAAATTCATTACCTATATCTAGCAAGATTTGATGTTGACTGTGACAACATCACTAGTGAGAGACATGTACTGAATTTTGAGTATTTTCTTGGCCTTTTTGAAGTTGATGAAGAGGATGTTAGTGTTAGGATTTTTGCTCTTTCTTTGAAAGGCAAAGTCAAGAGTTGGTTCAAAACCCTGCCCGATGTGAGTATCTCAGATTTCCAGCAGTTCGTCAAAGTTTTCCTCAATAAGTGGATCGTCAGACAAAACCCTTTCTTGATTCTAGAAGAGTATAACCAGCTAAAACGACAGCCAGGGGAGATAGTACAATAATTTTCTGCCAGATTTAACCAAGTTTATTGTTCAGTGCCTTGTAATATAAGGCCTCCTTCTAGATCCACTCTCTTGCACTACCCGGATGCCTTTGATCCAGAAATGGAGTTTTAGCTAAGAGAAAGGAACCATGCAACACATGAGGAGATGCAAAACAATGCAGTAGATGTAGATGCTAATTTGATGATTAGAAGGGAAAAGTTGAAGGAATAAGAAATGAAGAGCATAGATCTAGAGGAATTGACATCTTTAGAGGTAAAGCTCAACATTTTGGTAAGTGCAGTGGAAGAGATGATGCAAAGAATCACCACAAGGAAAGAGTATAATGTTCAAGACCATAGCTCGTTGATTGAAGAAGAACAAGTGGTTGATCCAAAACATTTTCTTTCTTATCCCAATTGTCATAAATCTGATAATGATTGTTTTATAGATCATCTTGAAGAAGGGAGATCTATTGATCTGACATGTATTTTTGATGATGTATTTTATACTAATGATTTCCCAAAGTTTGATCAATATGAAGATGATTATGTTCTTCAGCAAAATCTAATCTTGCAGACGAATCAACAGTTGGTTTGTGGAAGGAGGAAGTTCACTTTCAGCAGCTCAAATATAGTGATCAACCGTTGAATATCAGCTGCTAATTTTCCTTTTTGTTTTACTTCGTTTCAGTTCATCAAAGACAAATTTCATGCAATCAAAAATCAACTGTCGATAAGTTTTGATCTTCACCATCTAGAGGGCAATGAAATCCTTGTTCAAGACTTCTCATATCTAGATTTGTAGTCCCCGAATGCCATTGATTGTCAAGTTGCAGATGAAGACTTGGAAGCTGGAACATATGATCAAATGATGCAAGATGATTATGTACCTTTATGTTTTGAATCATTGCAGTTTTTGAAGGGAATTTTGCATAGCATATATTTAAATGATTAGCCTGTAGAAAATCATGCAATCTCATTGGAACCAATGGAAAATGTGTTGCAACAGTCTTTTCAAGTTCATCACGATCCAATAGCTGATGTGTTGGATGATGCTCCAGTCAAAGTCCTTCTCCATTAGCTAACTTTGAGCTTGAAAAAAGTATTTATACAAACTTGATTTTGTAGCCCATTGTTTTGTCATTTTCAGCAGGAGTCTCGTAACAAAGATCAGATGAAAGTTTGCATTCATGGTATGAGGAGAAGCAAATTAATCCATTGGATGAGCTAAGTCCAAGTGCACATGAATTTCAAGATCCTTATGCAGTATTTTTGGAATCGAATAGAGAATCTGTATTATTCAATCTTGGAAAATTTGTATATGTTTACAAGTTTTCATGGGAGTTTCATTTTAGTAGTGTTCTCTTCCTCCCATAAATAAGCAATTACGGAGAATACAAACAACAACCATAATGCTTACTTGGTTGCATTGGTTGTTTCATTTCACTTGATCAGGTGATGAATGGAATAGTTAGAGTAGGTTTTATTGAATAAGCTCCATTTTGAGCATATTTTCTAGTTTGTTAGTTGTGTTTTTGTATTGAGTCAGTTTTTAGTTGAGTAAGAGTCAGTTTGTGTATTTGTGTTATCAGTATTCAATCATGTATTTCAGATTGAATTTTTTTGACTCCAAGCCCAATGGATAAGGCTACTAGGTCTATGGTGTTCTTGGCACCTCCAAGGAGCTACCATCCCCATTCGAGCTAATGTTAGTGTCAGCCTTTTTATAATGCCATTAGTGATCAAAATTTTCTCTTCTGCATTTTCATAGTAGGAGTCCCATACTGTAAATTTTCAATAACTCATTAGGTCATGGATCCACTGATGGTTGAGGTCACTGTTGTTTTCCCTCATGAAACATACTTGTTGACCCTCTTTCTTATTGTTTTCATTGAAAATTTATTTTCCTTATGCAGTTCATTCCATTAGGTTACTAGGGTTTCCTCTCATTAGGTTTTAGGGTTTCAACATAGTTAAACTTGATGGTTGAATGCCAATAAATATCAGCAAGGAAATGAGGATTCCAAATAAACTCAATCAAAGTGTCAGAAGAATTGAAAATCATTTTTATTGAAGTTAAATGTAATTTTCACCTAAAAACATATTTTGAGGTGAAAACAGAGTATCTTGTTTTTTATTATCATTTCCTATATAATTTCATGTTTCTATATTTAATATTGATCCTAAGATTCCCATAAGTCACCAAACTATACTACCAAGCTACAAATACTACAAAGAAATCAAGGCAGCGTGAGCAAATCCAGCTGCAAAAGCAAAAAGTGAACATGCATTAAAATCAGGGTTTCAAAAAGGCAAAGAAACATTGGAAAAGTGGATTTTGAAAAAGCAAAAATTAAAATGAGGTTCATATATAAACTCATTTTAACCTATTTTCATTTCAATATATCACTTTGCAAATCAAAGAGCCAAAGGAGAGGAGGAATAAGCAATTTCAAAGTGATTTTAGCAAAACAAGGGTAACGCTGTGTGTAGGCAACTGGCACTATGCTACTGGAGGATTTTTGCCCGGCATTGTGCGTAGGGCCTTGCACTGTGCGTAGGGCGATTTTTCACAATTTAGATTTCAACGGGCACTATGCTTAGAGCCTTCCGCTACACGTCTATGCAAAGGCGTTGCGCTTAGGGAAGCCAACACTAAAAACACTCTAATCTTCAAAATTTTGCCATATTTCCTCCAAATTTCACCTTGCAAGTAAGTACCAACACCTCGCTTGATAATTGGTTTTCATATATGATTTTAGACAAGTTTTTCACTCTCTATATAAAACCCTAATTTTCACTATAAAACCCTAGTCATTTGGTTTTTCCATCATTCAAACTCATAACTAAACCCTTCACTTATTATTCCCATCATTTTTATCATATTCCACCACTTATTTATCACTCCCTAAACCTTCCGCTCCCTCTCATACTTGAACCTCCTTTATTTCCTATTTAGAAACATTGACAAGATGGCTTAACTTGTACAGAAGAAGCCATATCCTTAGCATATGACCAGTATATACATTACTCATTGATTAAAATTATTGTCCTTCACCATATCAGTCTTCTCAATATTCCTTGGGAGACTTTCATAGCTCATGGCATGTTCAGAAGAACTCAGATTCCTCCCTCCATGGTGTAAGAGACAGTTGGGCCTTCAACTCATGTGGAAACAGGAGATGAACACCATGAGACAAAAACGGTTGAAGTGCCAGTCTTATTAACATATCAAAGAGGGTCAAGGAAGTTGTTTGTAGCTGCTAGGCAACTGTTTACTCCACAAGGAGTGGAAGGGACATTGCTTTCTTCATCAGTCCACAAGAAAATGTCATCTCCACAAGGTGTGGAAGGAGCTTTGCCTTCTACATCAAAAAGACATGTAAAAGTTGAGCAACTGAGAAAAGGCAAGGAAAAAGTGTAGGAGGAGAACCTTAGTGATGAGGAGGAAATAGATTTTGACTTGACTGAGCATGAGAAGCCGCACCAGTGCTATACTCATCATGGAGTTGATATCATTGACTTGGAGGCTTAGGATGAAGAAACCATCAAAGACATTATCATACAAGAAAGGGAAGCTCAAATAAAAGCTTTGGCAGACAAATTAGAAAGAGCTAAATTCATCATCAAATACTTGGAATAGGAGAACAAACCATTAAGTGATAAACAGGTCCTCATGGAGCTTGAACTACTAAAAGCAAAGAGGCAAAGTGACAAAGAGGCTCATGTCACTTTGACTCTTATCAAGTAAGAAATTGAAAATTATAGGGAGACTTGGCTTGAAAGAGTCAACATACATCTTGAGGAGCTCATTGAGAAGGCTAACAAGGAAAACAAAATGCTCAAACACATGGCATACCATTAGACAACCCGCAACAAAATTTGTAGCATGAGGATTAGAAAGTTAAAGGCTAAGCTAAAGAGAGATTTGGAAGGAAAAAAGGAGCAATATAGATTGAAGATGTTGGCTGAAGCCTCCCTAGCCCATCAAAGTAGTTGATGGTGGTGTCTCATGCCAAATTTGGGCATCTTTTGAAGAAATTTTGTCATCTTGAAATTTTGGAAATTCAAAACACAAAAAATCTGGTGGCATTACGCTTTTTCTAGGGGAATCCAATGCATAAATGGTTTGCATTTTTGGATTTAGGACATCAAGGACATGCACCCTACCAATTTTTAGAATTTTTGGAGCAGATTTAGTACACTAAAAGGTCCCAAAACACTCAAAATTTGACCTCTTTGCTTGTTTTCGGACACACAGAAGTAGCCTCGGGAGAAAGAGTTCTTGAGGGGAAAAATGAAATCTTAATCTAGAAATTCTAGGTGTTCCAGAAACTATACTTGAATACCTTTCCGATGAGCTACCCTGGGTGAAATTTGGATGATGGGAAGGCCTCCAAAAGTGGACTCAAACTGGTGCTGCACTTAGGACCAGTGGCAGTGCACGTAGGGCATTTTTCCTCAGGATGACTATTTTGCTAAATTTTGACTATTTTCTTGTTTTCTCTCTCATGGAGGTGAATTTTCTAATGTAATTAATGCCATGGTTTGTGAATGTAATGGTTGTTGGGTGCTAAAAGGTTTCTTTTAAAACTCCTAATTATCCCACATTAATTATCAACCTGAGCAAGTCCTCTTATTTCAAGAGTGTACACAATATGTGCACACTATAATCCCAAAGAGTAATGTTTTCTAAATTTTAGTATAGATATTTAAATACAAGAGTAAATTGATGCACTTAATAAATTCCAATTGCAATTAAATAAAACTCAATCTTCTAACTAAATCAAATCGTACATCAATTCAAGTAACAGCAGCATCAGTTGAGAGTACAGTAGTGATAACTCATCTCTCTTTAAGTGATTTAGTCTAAATCAAACCCATTATTCAATAAATAATCTAAACAACAATGATATCAGTCTGAGAGTTTCAACAATGATATTTAATACTCTTTACAGTTGATTATAGGATTCACAATCGAAGTAATTTAATATGGAATGAGCGTAAATTGGATCAAATGATAGTGTTGTAAATCATATAAAGCATAGATATTCTATCAATACAAGAAAACAATAAACAACGAAGGAAATCAAATCACATAAAGCAAGAAAACTACCAAACCATCACACTTATCGGAATAAAAAATGTATGGCATAAAGGAAGCAGTTAAATCCACAAGAGGTCGGGCCCTTAGCTGCCAGCGAACACTGCTAGTTTACTTCACATAAGGTGAATGAACAGCAACCTCAAATTATATATAAATCATTGAACTTAAGTAACATTACAATATGATCCCATTCTCTTGACAACACAAGCCTATAAATTAAAATTATAGTTTGAAATAACAATTATTGATCCCCTTTCCTCCTATCCTATCCTATCTCTAATAATCCCTATAATAATCTCTCTCCCTCTTTGATCTTTGCTCTGATTTAAATACATAGAGATAAAAGAGAAGTTACAACTGAGATGATTACAATATGGTTCTCATCACAAAATTGGATTGTTCACAACAAATTGATCAGCAAGATCATATCTGAAATATCTTTGGTTCTCATCACAAAATTGGATTGTTCACAACAAATTGATCAGCAAGATCATATATGAAATATCTTTCCATCAGCATTCAACAGGAACAGGTCGAATTTGGTATTGCAACTAGGATAAATTGGAAATCGGTTGCAACAACGAATCTGAGAAAAGCATATTTGTAGAACCTTCTATTTATCTTAATACAAACTGAATTTGGGAAAGCTTCTCATCTCAAAACTAATTTGGTCTGTTTTGAACAAAACCCATGTTTCGGATTTTCCAGATTCTTCTCCATTTGCTCAAAGCATCCAATGAAAAACTGTCACTTCTTATTCCAACGAATTTCTAAGTTGGCACATTTAATGATGAGCTAGAGATCAAATCTGCAATATGGAAAATATCTTGGAGGCTAAAATGGTAAGTGAAGTTACAACAAATTTATTAATAAACCATCATTGGTAAAAACATGAATAATACTCAATTTATTAAAAATAAAGGAGAAGAAATAATATTTATCCATAAGAGTAAATAATTATAAAACAAAATTATATGATAAAGTATGATAACTGACGTGATAAATAATGGTACAAACGGATGAAATAGGTGTTAAAGAGTAATAATAATAATGACAAACTAGCGGCCCAACAAACCCCCAAACTGAATATATTGCATGTCTTCATGCAACCCAAAGACTCTGTATTAACCAAGTAATAATACAAAAATTGTTCATCCCAACTCATGAAATGGATGGAACAAATAAATTCTTCCTCAAATAATGAATATTCAATTTTAGTAATGTTGATGAAGGCGTAACAATTTTTACATTGATGTTCAACTATATGTATATGAAGTTGCAACAAAATATGATATAAGTAACAACAAACTTCATTAACCATTTTCTCAAAAAACTAAAAACTAGATTTTGTTGAAAATTTGCAAGTAGACTTCTACTATATTAATACTTCTATGATTCAAAAAATAGATCATTTTGATAAAAGGATCATGAGATATAAGCAAAATGGTTGTAGGTGACAGTGCATGATATCAGAAATTTGACAAACTAATTTAACTTGAAATTTTCTAGGTTTATGTATTTTAATGATACCTCTTTGTTATCCAAAAATCACAAGAATTCAGTTCAAAGTTTTAAATATATATGCCAATCAATTTCTGCATTATATAAAAATGAAATTGTATACCTTAAATGAGAAAGAAAGTAGAAAACATTCATGTGTAGCAATTTTTCCTCCAAACTGGAGAATTAGCATGCCCTCATGCAATGTTAGAAAACAAATTGAGGTGGTCGCTACCATCTATTGAAATCTATGCTTGGTGTAAAACAACATGGAATAAGGGAGGTGTTGAGAATGAATAAGAAGATCAATGGATGATAAAGAATATGAATGCCATGGTCATAATAAATAAATAAATGAAAGGCACACACCCCCAAACTAAAAGAAGCTATGTCTTTGAAAAATGGGAAGTGGTAAAGATGTGGAATGAATTATTGTAAATAATGCTTAATGGATTTTCACAAAATTCTCCTAAATTCGTAATAAATCAGAAAATTATGTTATTTTACCTCAAGTTTTACCTCTGAAAAGAAAAATGTGGAATGACATGTATGGATTGACATTTGTTAAAGTTGATGTAGGCTGAGTTGATGCTGAAAGTGATGCAAAAGGTGGAATCCAGGCAAGCACATCATGTCTGAACAATTGTTCGCGTTCGCAAGTTTCTCGAGCCTCTTCTATTAGTTGCAATAGGGTGGTCATGCTGCAAATAGAATTCCACCCATACTTGTTGTTCTCCTGTAAACAAGTCATTATTCAGCATGAAATTTTCTTGAATCCACTGTGTTAGTTTTGAATAGCAACAGATAAAATGCATGCAAGAATTTCAATCAGAAAAGATTTTGTATAAATGCAATACTAATATTTTGTCAAATCATTAGGTTATGGCAGAGTTTAGTAATTATATCGCATGTTATCCCATAATGCATACATTCCTCCCTCCAATTGGAAAAGGGATTCCATGACCATAAAGCATATGAAATGTGTTGTGCTGAGAGCAAGGCAAGGGAATGAACAATATGGCAGTAAATGAAGCAAAGTACACATTTCAATAATAGGACGGCAAGAGGTATGGTTATAATGAGAGAAAAGTGTGTAAACATAGTTATTAATAAGAGATAGGATGCTTTGGATTGATGATAAGTTATGTAAAAAAGAAAAAGGACAACAATATTCCAAAAAGATGCTTTGCTGATGGTATTCTAGCTAAAATGATGCGATTGATCAAAAAACAATTTTCATGCATAAAGATTCAAAACAGGGAAAAATTAAGGAAATAACTTTTTTGATAAAAAGACAGAATAAGAAAAGGGTATTATAGTAAAAATTGACGATAAGATATAACTTCAATACTGTAAGTAGAGCCTCTGCTGCTAGCAGGCATATCCATAGACTTGGTAGGGTTGTTTTTTAACCCATATGAGCCAAGATCCTCAATTTATAAATGGAGATTTCCAGTGTTGTTCTACAGAAGAGATCAGTGTGCTGGCATGGTAACCAGATAACCACACTACCATTCACTGGGATGTGGAAAAAGTGGTTAAGCCGACTTGTGATGAGACCTCTTGTTCTAAGGATATTTTAGCTATCCAATGGATCATAACCATGGTGTGGTGGCTAAAGTGGGAATGTCACTTCGTTATAGCCTTATGAACATGTAGGTTGGTTTGTAATAAGACCCCCTATCCTCCATCTACAAACAAAATTTTGTTGTTATTACAATTTTTTATGATAAAAAGAGGGAGGCTCAGTACTCCTTAAGAGTAGGGATGATGGAAGAAGTTGAACATATCAGTAGACAAAATATATTCCCATAATCCCATTTATTATAGACAAAGAATATTATAACCAGAAAGGGTGGAACCAGCATGGTATTAAGATGATCAATCAGTATCATGTATAGCAGAAAATGATGTAGTAAAGTAGTATATAAATAGTTGTGTCCCTTTTGAAAATAATCTATCTTCAAGGAGCTGTCTTGTTAAAGATCATAATGTGAATGATATTAACTTGCTTCAAAAGAATCCATAATTCTTGTCCTCATAAAAGTGGTGTACTTCATGCCATAAAAGGGAATCAGTAAAATATGGTTGAAATGAATTAGAAATAATCCCACAAGAGGAAGGAAGGATTTTTCTCAAAAAGACTCCCAAAGTGTTGTTCCCTTGCAGGAACAACAAAAACACTCGAAAAAGTGTTGTTCTCTTGAAAGAAACAACAAAAGAAATGCACACCAAAAAGTGTTGTTCCCTATAGGGAACAACAAAAAATACACACTAAAAAGTGTTGTTCTTTGTAGGGAACAACAAAAAATGCACGTGAAAAAGTGTTGTTCCCTATAGGGAACAACAAAAAAATGCACACGAAAAAAAGTGTTGCTCCCTGTAGGGAATGGAAAAAAAAATGCACGTGAAAAAGTGTTGTTCCCTATAGAGAACAACCAAAAAATGCACACGAAAAAGTGTTGTTCCCAGTAGGGAACAAAAAAAAATACATGCAAAAAGTGTTGTTCCCTATAGGGAACATCAAAAAAATGCACACGAAAATAGGGAACAACAAAAAAATACACGTGAAAAAGTGTTGTTCCCTATAGGGAACAACAAAGAAAAATAGGGAAAAAAATGACAAACAATCATCTCTACTACTCTAAGAAAATAAAATCGATTAGAAAAAAATGAAAAAACAATTGTATGTACAAGTTTCAAAAATAAATTCTTTACAGGACTAGTGATGTTGAAGAGTGGCCTTCTGCAGCGAGAATTTGCATGGTGGGGCCCTCATTGTTCAATCGCCAATGGAGAGGAAACTATAATTTGAAGTAAGAAACACCTGAAACGCAAAAACATAAGACAAATGAGAAAATAAAAAACACTTTATTTAAAAACAATATGTAATAAATAAATTAAGTTACAACAACTATGATGTTATTTCCTAAGGAAATATCAATATGTCAATGGAAAAAAAATGATCTCTTAGAAATATGTTTTGGTAGTAGTGACATGAATCTTCGAATGGAAATCAATTCTTCATTTCTTCTACTATGAGTCCGTTAGGTAATCAATTGAATGAAATGCCCTTGTTTCATTAAAGTTTCTTTCAAGAATTGCTCGTCCATAAATTGACCTTTTTTATTTTCTTATGACCTGCAAAAAACAAGTGTTTACCAGCAAGAAAACATTAAATCATGGAGAAAGAGAGGTGATCGGGCTCCCCTAATCCAATAATTATACAAAAACTAACAAGTAGTTACTCTATAAAACAAATTCACAAAAAAAATAACAAAGTAAAATTTATTTATTACATGCAGGAGAGCAATGACCAATCATGCTAACCTGCAGTGTTTTAATCATAACTTCTTTGTTTTTCATCCAATTTGAGTGATTCCAAAGCCAGATGAGAGCTAATTCAAAGATATATATCCAATAGAAATAGGTTTTAAAAATTCAATGATGATATGTCAATTTTACTTAGAACAACCTGCATAACAGAGTCATTTTCGATTCCCCACTTAAAACAACAGTGGATATTTTAAGCATAGCTTTTTCGTTTGATGACAGATTCAAATGATTCAAATTGGAAATGAAAGTAGATTTATTTTTTTATCTCAATAGAAATATTTTTTGAAGAAAATAAGAATTGATATTTCAAATACTCTAATGAACAACCAGAAAAACAGAGTTTTAAGAGAGCTGATTTACAATAGACAGTTAGTATTTTGGTCATAATTTTCTCAGACGATATCAAAAATTAGTCGTTAAAATTTTATTGTAAACCTGATTCATAGGGGAATATAGAATCTTAACAGGTCTTCAAAATATAGTTATTTAGGCCTCCAAAAACCGATTGTCCCAACTTTGTTCCTGAACTGCCTAATAGACACGTAGCCAATGTTTTGGTTATAACCTTTTCGTTTCAAATAAAAATTGAGTGATTAAAATTGGGTTGGAAAGTAGACATAAAGGGCTACTTAGGGTAGAAATAGGTTTTAAAGATATAATCATTTAGGCCTCCAAAAATTGACTGTCTCAACTTTGTTCTTGAGCTGCCTACTAGACACACTGTCAATGTTTTGGTTATAACGTTTTCGTTTTAAATCAAAATTGAGTGATTCAAATTGGGTTGGAAAGTAGACATAAAGGGCTACTTAATATAGAAATATTTTTTAAAAATATTTCATTTTGGTCCCTCAAAACATGACTGTTCCGACAGTATTTTCAGAAATTTTATCAAGCCCACAAGCCAAAAAATATGATATTCAAGAAATTTTTCCAAATTGGTGATAAAAATGAATATCAGTGTTTGTAAAACTTTTATTTCCATTATAACTCATCTACATACACAAATTAATTAAAACATTTATCACCGATGTTGATTTCCATAGCGTGTTGCAACAAAAAAACAACTATTTTTACATAAAAACATGTATTTATTTATGTTCTTATTTATTTTATTTTTTTACACTAACCTATTCTGATTTTAAAAATGAATATGATTACATATAATAATACTTCCAGTGGAACCATTTTCGAAATAAGGCTTCAAGTATGTACATACCAAAATTTGAAAAATGCGTGTTAATAAATATTAGGGTATGAGAAGCCAACTTCCCTTGAAAAGATGGTGTCAAAAATTGTTGAAATATGGAGTGATGTTGCAAACAAATGATGGAGTGAAACCAATCTTCAATATATCCTTTACTTTATTGATTTCCCATAACCATCATATCATAAAGTTCTTGAGCTTTTAAAACGTCTTGTTGATGCAGACTAAAAGAAACCTCATTTTCTTCCATAACTTCTACAATTTTTGAATTTGAAACATTTTGAATCTCAATATAAGTTTTCTCCATTGGTGCATGTGAGATAGAATGAGTGGGAAGGGTGGATAAATTTTGCAATTCAACACTGTAAGCATGTTGTACTGGTTTATTGTGGTGAGGGTGTGGAATGAGTTGAGCAGGAAATTGTGTACGAAATGGAGCATTTTGATGATGTAGTTGATTAGGCTGAGTGGATGATTTTGATAGACAAGCAAGATGTTAGGGAAGGGTTGGTGAAGAAAATGGGGGATGTGTTTGTGCTACAAGATGAGGGAGAGTAGTCATGCAATCATAAGATGAACCATGCCAAACTTGTAGACAAGATTTGTGGTTATTATATTGGGATGGACATGGCTGCCCTAACACACGAGTATTCCATAATGAATTATGCAAGTAAGAGAATGGAGAGGAAGTGTTTTGAACCATACCTGTAGGCCATTATTTCCATGGTTTTGACCTTTTTGCAACTTCCCCATATCTTTGATATGCTACTTCCATCCTAGATAAGGAAGAACAACTATCTCTGAGATGCTCCTTTCAGTAATGAGGGAAAAACACTTCTTCAATTTATTGATTTTCCTAAACTTGCAAAACATCCAATTTTGAATTTAGAGAGCTAATAAAATCAACTTTAAAATTTTCAAATAAAACATTGATTGCAACTCTTAAGTCTCATATTCTTGTAGCGGATTTGGAAAATAATGAAGAAAATTCTCTAGAATTCTTACCAGCCTTGGAGATTCCTCTTGAATACCTTATGCACAATTCAAAAACATCATCATATGACAACTAAAAAACATCACCTTTTCCTATCAGATTTAAGAGTTCTAAAAATTCATCTTTGATTCCTTTAAGTAGGAGTGTTTTTAAGATCTCTTTTTCCAAATACTTATGCTTTGATTTTTGAAGGTTGTATCGAAATCACTCCACATACTCCTCCAAGATTTCATCTTCCCCTTATATCATATTGAAAATATCTTCATTGTCCTTGCAATAGTCCTAGTACTTCTCCAAGAATATGTTCTTCATGTCCTCCCATGTTTGGATGTAGTTTCCACCTAGGCTCATGATTCATCAGAGAGCTGCTCCTTTTATAGTAAGAGGAGACACTTTCAACCTTTCATCATTAGTACAATAATAATATCTTCTACAAAGTATTTCGAACTAAAATAAGAATGTATCTAGATATTCATTTATCAAACCATGAAAAATTGGTAGAGAAAACTGGGGAATTATGTGCATTTGTGTCACCACTCCTAGATCTTTGATAAGGAATTCAAAAGTAGAAATGTGAGCCATTTCTTACCATAAAAGAAGATGTTTTTCATGTGTTTCTTCAAGGATCCTCCTTCAAATGTTCCTGTTAATTATTTAGTGAAATGGGTGGTGCTTACATCACCACTTGAATAGAATTATGAGATTTTTTCAAAAAAAAAAAAAAAAAAATCTACCTCTAAATTCCTACGAAATTCTACTGAAAATTAGGTGGAGGAGCAAGCACTTTACTTGCTCGTTACGCAGGTTGTTACCTTCCATTTTTAATACCCAATTCTTTCACAACAGACAAACATCAAACACGTACTTCAACTTCTATGCAATTGTGCTGAAAAAAGCAGGATGAGAAGCAAGCATTCTACTTGCTCGTTACGTAGGTTCTTACCTTCCGTTTTTAATAATCAATTCTTTCCCAGCAGCAAATATCAAACATACATTAACATTCTCCCCAGACACGATGCCAAAATGTTGGGTGCTAAAATGTGCCTTTTAAAACTCCTAATTATCCCACATTAATTATAAAATCGGGCAAGTCCTCTTATTTCAAGAGTGTACACAATATGTGCATGCTATAATCCCAGAGAGTAACGTTTCCTAAATTGTGGTATAGATCTTTAAATACAAGAGTAAACAGATGCACCTAATAAATTCCAATTGCAATTAAATAAAACTCAATCTTCTAACGAAATCAAAATGTTGGGTGCTAAAAGGTGCCTTTTAAAACTCCTAATTATGCCACATTAATTATCAACCCGGGAAAGTACTCTTATTTCAAGAGTTTACACAATATGTGCATGCTATAATCCCAGAGAGTAATGTTTCCCAAAGAGTAATGTTTCCTAAATTGCAGTATAGATATTTAAATACAAGAGTAAACGAATCCACCTAATAAATTCCAATTGCAATTAAATAAAACCCAATCTTCTAACGAAATCAAATCTTACATCAATTCAAGTAACAACAGCATCAGTTGAGAGTATAGTAGTGATAACTCATCTCTCTTTAACTGATTTAGTCTAGATCAAACCCAGTCTTCAATAAACAATCTAAACAACAATGATATCAATCTGAGAGTTTCAACAACGGTAGTTAATACTCTTTGCAGTTGATTAAATCAATATGATTCATGATCTAAGTAATTGAATATGGAATGAGTGTAAATCGAATCAAATAATAGTGTTGTAAATCATATAAAGCAGAGATATTATGTCAATACAAGAAAACAATAAACAACGAAGGAAATCAAATCACATAAAGCAAGAAAACTATCAGACCATCACACTTGTGAGAATAATAAATGTATGGCACAAAGGAAGCAGTTAAATCCACCAGAGGTCGGGCCCTTAGCAGCCAACGAACACTGCTAGTTTACTTTAGATAAGGCAAATGAACAACAACTTCAAATTATATATTAATCATTGAACTTGAGTAACATTACAATATGACCCCGTTCTCTTGAAAACACAAGTCTATAAATTAAAATTACAGTTTGAAATAACAAGAATTGATCCCCTTTCCTCTTCTCCTATCTTATCCTATCTCTAATAATCCCTATAATGATCTTTCTCCCTCTTTGATCTCTGTTTTGATTTAAATACACAAAGAGAAAAGAGAAGTTACAACCGAGATGATTACAATATGATTCCCAGTACAAAATTTGATTGTTCACAACAAATTGATCATCAAGATCATATCTGAAATATATTTCCATCAGCATTCAACATGAACACGTCGAATTTGGTATTGCAACTGGGATAATTTGGAAACCAGCTGCAACAGTGAATTTGAGAAAAATGTCTTCATAGAACCTTCTGATTCTCTTAATACAGACTGAATTTGGGAAAACTGCACATTACAAAACTAATTTGGTCCGTTTTGAACAAAATCCATGTTTCAAAATTTCCAGATTCTTCTCCATTTGTCTGAAACATCCAATGCAAAACTATCACTTCTTATTTCAGCGAATTTCTGAGTTAGCACATTTAATTATGAGTTGGAGATCAAATTTGCAATATGGAAAATATCTTGGAGACGAAAATGGTGAGTGAAGTTACAACAAATTTATTAAAAAACCATCATTGGTAAAAACATGCATAATAATCAATTTATTAAAAGTAAAGGAGAAGAAATAATATATATATATCCATAATAGCATAAATAATTGTAAAATGGAATTATATGATAAAGTATGATAAATGACGTGATAAATAATGGTAGAAATGGATGAAATAGTCGTTAAAGAGTGATAATAATAATGACAAACTAGCGGCCCAACAATAGTCAAGCACTAGTAGTTGGTAGATTCATTAGATTAAAAGTGGTTTTGAGAGTAATGAATCAGTTTCCCCTCTTTTAGAGGCAAGTTGTTTGACTTCCTAGATTCCTATTCCTTATTTAGAAATGGTTGAAACAGCTCCTCTTCTCATGGTTTCGACTGCTGATGGTTAGGATGATTGATTTTAATGTCTATATCATATATTTTATTTGTCATTGGAAAAAGTTGGGTTCAACTGGATGCTCATGTACTGAATATACATAATCTTGTAGCAGTTTGGCAGGAAACTAAATAAAGTTGCAGCTACTTTTATGGGATCCTTGTAGTATGGCCTTTAGCATGAGTTTCTTCTTCTGTTATTATGTTTTCATGTTTTTCATGTATGCCTCTCTCATGCAATTGCTTCTAATTGGATGTTTTCAAGTCAGATAGGTGGAATCCATTAGGTTTTGATGCTCTGCCTTGGGAAAACAACAATATTTCATGTCTTTTCTACTATTTAACAAAGATTCTTGAATTGCTCAAGCCCTTCTTAGCTCCTCAGTAGTCTAGCCTTTCACCCCATCAAGCTTAAGGTGTTGAAGATCATACCTACCTTGCCCCATAAAATCCCCTATGATTTTGACTTAGTTTCTAAGACCCAAAATTGCCTAGCTCCTCCTGATCTGGCAAAAAACACCAACAAATTAAATTAAAATTTTTGAGCTACTATACCTAGCATAAAATCTTGTTTCTGATCTAATCATATTGATTGAGATTCATAAGAAGAGAGCCCTCTTCCAGCCTGGTAGGCTGGCTACCAGGTTAAACTTGGTTTATGGTTACCCTAGAATTGCCTCCATTTAGCTTGAGGTGAATCTAGGTGATAACAGATAGTTGTATTATATATTGATAATATAACAAAGTTGTGTTGTTGAAATTTTGTAAAACTTTGTCTATTTGTGCATTGGTTTATTTACGATTTGGTTTTGTTGTGGAATTTGAGTTGGTTACATCAAATATTTTAAAACTGTAACCTAGACTCTCTAGTGTTGTGGAAAAGAAACAAAATTTTCAAATGATAACACATGCATCTGAATTTTTCTTTAATGAATAAATCTCTATGCTACTTAGAAAGAATACATCCTTCACATACTAGAGGAAATCTTGTCAACACATTAATCTCAGTTATATTATTTGTTAACATATTAATCTCAGATATCATCTAATTATGAATTTTGTTATGATAAATAATGTATTTATTATTTTCAAAAACAACAAGATATCCCTTTTCAATAAGCTTCCCACACTCAAAAAATATTTTTGTAATATGTTTTGTTTTACTTCCTTAATGAATGAGTCTCTATGCTACTCAGAAATAATACATCCTTCACATACTAGAGGAAAATCTTGTCAACACATTATCTTGGATATATTATTTGTCAAGGTATTAATCTTTGATATCATCTAATTATGACTTTCCTTATGATAAATAATTCATTTATTGTTTTCAAAAACAACAAGATATTCCTTTTCAATAAGCTTCCCCACACTCAAAAAGCATTGTTTTATTTTACTTTGTTTCATCTATTCCTCATCTTCAACTGGCATATCGCATATCTTTGTTTCGAGTAATGTTGTTTCGAGTAATGTGATCGTTGTATCCATTATTGTATCCAAAAGGCATACCTCCTTGGAAACCTTATTAGTTGAATCCTAAGATAATTTTTTTCCCACATCTTCTTTTTCCCACATATTTGACTAATTCTTTTACAATAAAAACATTGAACCTTGGGATTTTCCATATCTTTTGCCTTCGTCAATACTATCATTACCTCTCATTTTCCCACATCGTTTTTTTCTTTAGAAAAGTTTCTTGTAGTTTTTGTTTTTGTTTTATCCAACAATTACTAATCATGGCTAATCCTTTTACCTCTCATTTTCCCACATCTTTTTTTTCTTTAGAAAAGTTTCTTGTAGTTTTTGTTTTTGTTTTATCCAACAATTACTAATAATGGCTAGTCCTTTTACCTCTCATTTTCCCACATCTTTTTTTTCTTTAGAAAAGTTTCTTGTAGTTTTTGTTTTTGTTTTATCCAACAATTACTAATAATGGCTAATTCTTTTACAATAAAAACATCAATTTTCTAGATCTTTTACCTCCATCATTACTATCACTACCACTTGCTTGACCTTTTCTCCACAAGTGCTCGTAATTTCCTCATGAGGAAAATTTTCAATTTTCTCATGAGGGAAATTCTCAATTTCCTAATCTTTAGTTTTAGAAATATTCACATTTACTTGAAAAACTTGCTCAAAATATTTTTCAATAGATCTATTCATTCTTTTCTCATGAGCTTGAAGAGATCCCATAAGCTCATTCATAGACAATTGATTTAAATCTTTATATTCTTCAATAGCAAGAACAACTCAACATTTTTTGATCTCCTAAATATTCTCCGTAAGATCTAATTTGTTTAACTATTCTCATAACTCTCGTGAAAAAAAATATTGTATAGACTTAAAATTTTGAGTCCTGAGAGTTTCAAATTCTCTTCTAAGAGATTGCAGTTTAACAACTCTTACCTTATCTATTTTTTGAAATGGTTGCTTGTTGTAGCTTTTGAGTCTATTTATTGACTTTTGGATTCAACCTACAAGATAGGGGCTTGAGTTCTATATAATCATTTTCCATCAAATCCCACAAATCTTGTGAAAGAAACAATGTTTTCATTTTAATGCTCTAAAATCATAATTCACACCTTTAAATATTGATATTCTCTTCTAAGAGATTGCAGTTTAACAAATTCTACCTTATCTATTCTTTGAAATGCTTGCTTATTGTAGCTCTTTCACCTTATCTATTCTTTGAAATGCTTTCTTATTGTAGCTCTTTTACCTTATCGATTCTTTGAAATGCTTGCTTATTGTAGCTTTCAAGTCTATTTTTTTTTCCCACCAAATCCCCCAAATCTTGTGAAAGAAGCAATGTTTTCATGTTAATGCTCCAAAAAATAATGCTTCCTTATTGTAACTTTAGAGTCTATTTTTGACTTTTGGGTCCAATCTACGAGATACGACTTATTTTTTTTACTTTTGGGTCCAATCTACAAGATAGGATTTTCTTTTTACTTTTAGGTCGAATCTACAAGATATTCAAATAAGTTTCACAAAAAATAAATGTTGTCTACTACTAAACTATAGCTTTAATACCAAAATATAAAAGAACTATGAAAAGACACAGTAGAAAAAGACAATTAATACAAACATTAAAATTAAAAACATAAAAAATATCAATATTTCTTATTCATTTACATAAAAAAAAATACATTCATATATAACCCTTAAATTTGAGAAGTGGCAAAAATTGAACTCACATATCAAAAGGGCCTCTTAGGCAAGTAGATTGATGGTGGTCTTGCACGCTGGATCATGATGAAGCACTACACAGAAGCAACGAGAAGATTAGATCTGACATATCTGGGCACATGGTCAACAGATCCAGCAACACCGCAAGCAAACACACACCCAATAGAGGAGGATTTGATACAAATTTTCATTAAAACACTGGAAGGCAAGACTATTTGTTGGAGAATCTAGGAAGGGAGGAAGATACAGGAGCTAAAAAACAAAATCCAAAACCAACTTGGTATACTAGCATACCGACAAAATTTGATCTACTTAGGCCACAGTTTACAGGACAATCTCACACTCCAAGATTATGGCATCATTGCAAACTCAACCATAATAATTAACCTGCGTCTGAAGGGTGGAAGTGCTAGAACCAGCTCAGAAAGCACAAGAACATTCAAGGAAGTAGTCAGAGGCAAGGAAAATTGCAAGTCAAAACCGCAACACCACTCGAGCTTCCAGGACTCTATATTGTAAAACAAAAATCTGAGAATCCTACACTTACCATCGCACTGCTTGAGGTAAAAGACCTGTACACAAATCTCTACTCTAATTCAATTATATGCAGATTCAATGGGTTTTGGCCTAAATATGATGTTTTGCACCAGTGGATTTATGAGGCCTAGTCCTCACACTGTGAGATATACTGATGCCCCAAAGGTTTCTTTAGAGTCATATTCAGAACAACACAAGAAAGGGAATATATCCTCAATAAGGGGCCATGGTTTTGGGGCAATGCATGACTATTTATGACCCCTTAGTTTTTGGAATTCGACACCAACACAATAGCGGTATCAAAGATGCTAGTGTGGGTCACGTTGCACAACCTCATGTTACAGTGTTTTGATTGCCATAGGGAATGTATTGGGAAAATTCCTAAAGACTGATGAGGACCGAATTACAAGGGGAATATTCACATTTGCCAAGATATGCGTCGAGCTTCCAGGACTCTATATTGTAAAACAAAAATCTGAGAATCCTACACTTACCATCGCACTGCTTGAGGTAAAAGACTTGTACACAAATCTCTATTCTAATTCAATTATATGCAGATTCAATGGGTTTTGGCCTAAATATGATGTTTTGCACCAATGGATTTATGAGGCCTAGTCCTCACACTGTGAGATATACTGATGCCCCAAAGGTTTCTTTAGAGTCAGATTCAGAACAACACAAGAAAGGGAATATATCCTCAACAAGGGGCCATGGTTTTGGCGCAATGCAAGACTATTTATGAGCCCTTAGTTTTTGGAATTCGATGCCAACACAATGGCGGTATCAAAGATGCTAGTGTGGGTCACGTTGCACAACCTCATGTTACAGTGTTTTGATTGCCATAGGGAATGTATTGGGAAAATTCCTAAAGACTGATGAGGACCGAATTACAAGGGGAATATTCACATTTGCCAAGATATGTGTTGAGGAGGTAGACCTCAGTGAAGGACTACCGGAAAGCATAAACTTGAATTTCAATAATACACAATGGACTCAACCACTAGACTATGAAAACACAACCTTCTGATGTCGTGGATGTCTACAAAGACCTACAAACTCCCAAATGGAACAAGAAGCAACAAAAAGAAACAAAAGGATGGCAAAATACAATCCCCTTGGAGGAAGAAGTAGAAAAAGAAGAAACAACAGCATACAAAGTAGAAACTGAGAATAAAAAAAACTAGAACAACACACTAAAGGAGGAGGAAAACCCCAACAACCAAAAAACTAGAACAACACTAAAGGAGGAGGAAGACCCCAACAACCAAATGCAGCACAACATCTCAACTAACAAGAATGGAAATAACAAGGATCACGCAAACTCATGGATCAGAAGGAAGGATCCAATTCTGACAAAGACACTCCCACTGAAAATCAACAACTTTCCATTGTAACGGTCACAACACTTGAGGTTGGTTAAAGATGGAAAAGAAGAAAGGGAGAAACTAACACTTGAGGTTGGTTAAAGATGGAAAAGAAGAAAGGGAGGTTGTCTGTCTTGTATCTTGTTATTTTTTTACTTCTTGTCTTTCTTGTATGTTGTGAAAAGAGGTACAAGCCATATACATATACTTTTCAGCATCTACAAAATGTAAATTTATCTTATAAATAAAATTAAGACTGTAATTTTGTCTTATAGATAAAATTAAGATTTTCCCAAAAAAAAAACCCTTCAAATTTTTATAACTACAAAAATTTCCTCCTAGTGATACTAGTTATACCTTCCTAATCATTTGCTGAACAATAATATATGCTAAAAAGTCTATACTTACTTAAACATTATTTTTAACCAGAAATCATACATAATCCATACATATTTAAGATATGGAAAACAAATATGGATTCAAACCTCTCCACCCATGCTAGAACAATCATTCACGGGTGTATATTTTCTTGCATGTCAATTGAATTCCCATTATAGAAGCCAAAGCATCGACTCTGAAGACGGAGTAACGGAGTAATTTATTAATTGTAGCTGCAGATGACCCTCACTTAACAAAGTTCAATGATGGATAAGATGATAACCAGGCAATCTAAAAGACATTCAAGGAGAAAACTTTTTTGTCATCAGGCTTTAATCAGCACGGTAACAAACATCTCCATCACAGATAACTCCAGCTGGTTTGCTGTTCTCGTCAATCGCAGTATCTGCCTTTTCATGTTCTTCGATTTTGTTCTCCAGCGCTTGAAGATGTGCAGCAGTAAAAGGATAGGCCTTGGCTCCATAGGGTCCTATGGCATCTGAGGCATCTATGCCCTTAGTCACCTTCTCCCCATCGGGATGAACCACAATCAAGGTCGGGATCTCTGTAACATCGTAAAGATCATCTATATCCTCCCTAATTTTATCTCCAAATGGGAGAGCCAACCATGGCATGCTTCCGTAATATTCTTCAAAAGCCTCTTCATTATTGTCCCAAGAGATGAAAACAATCTCAAACGCTTCTCCTTTTTCCTTCAGTTCGTTGTATACCTTTACAAGCTCTGGAGTGAAACGTTGGCAAGGAGGACACCAATGGGCAGAAAAATAAAGACCAACTATCTTTCCCACAAGCTCAGATACCAGGACCTGTTACAAGAATCCAAACATATAAAAGATCAGCATCATATTCCACGAGAGTACCAAGTTCTGACCAGATTCCTACCAGGACTCCACCATGAAAACAACCAAAATTCAAAATCTAGAGATGTTACACTGCTTCCCATCCCTTGCTTTTTTTAAAGTGGGTGAGGGGTGTAGCTTTTAATTAACCAGGTTTTTGTAGTTTTCTTATGGAAATGGGGTTACAAAAATGCATGTGACGAATGATTATTGTATTTATCTAGATCTTGTTAAGTGGATGAGAAGAGTAATTTTCTCATCAAAGAGATATAGAACAGTCGGTGAAGGAGCCCGCTGTTAAGGTGCTCTATTTGCAAAGGTCACCACAGCGCGCTCCATTTGCAAAGGTCACCGGTTCTAGTCTCGCCGATACCAAAAAATCCAGCATGGCTCAGGCCGGGGGCAATCCCCGGGTGACTTTGACGGCTTAGATACCCCTGAGTAATTTTCTCTCAACATGATCTTTATATTATGGAAATGAAATCTAAACTTTTTAACTGGATAAGAGGTGTAACTTTCAATTAACATAATCTTTATATTATGAAAATGAGGTCGAGACCTTTTTAAATGGATGAGAGGTGTAACTTTCAATTAACCTGATCTTTATATTATGAAAATGAAATTACCAAATTCCTGAGGTGTCACTTTCAATTAGCATGATCTTATATTATGGAAATAAGTTACAAAAATTCCTTTGATAAATCGACCATTATATCTATCTAAATCAAATGCACTGCAGTAAGATATGTTACTTTCAATTAACTTTAACTTCCATAGTCATATATCTCACTGAGAGATGTTACTTTCAATTAACCTAACTTCCATAGTCATATATCTCAGTAACCGATCACCTGGTCACATATCTCAGTAACTCACCTGGTCACCTCCATGCTTGATGACGAAGTTGCGCTCATCAGACACCAAGATCGACTCCAGAGTCTGTGCTTCTCTATTGGCTTTCCCTTCGGCCTCAAGCGCACCTGCCTTTTCTTCATGTCCTTCGTCAACCGCGGCAACTGCACCTTCTTCAGAGGGTTTATCAGTGACATCTTCTTCTGCGTCTTCTCCATAACTCTCATCAGTGATATATTGATCTTCGTCGACGGTCTCTTCTGGTTTTCCATATTCTCCGAATTCCTTCCTCAGCGTTTCCAGACGCTCTTCAGTAAAGGGATAGGCGATGGATCCGTAGTAACCTACGGCATCTGTGGAATTTGACACCTCCTTCCCATCTGGATCAACCACAATGAAGTTTGGAATGTCATGTCGGCCGTAAAGTTTGTCTACACTGTCCATTCTTTTATCTCCAAATGGAAGAGCCAACCATGGCATGGTTCTGTGAAATTTGTCAAAAGCCTTTTGATTTCGGTCCCAAGACACGAAAATAACCTCTAAATCTTCCCCTCTATCCTTTAGTTTGTTGTATACGTTTACAAGCTTGAAAGTGAAGCTTCTGGAAGTCCGGCACCAATGAGCAGCTGTAAACAGACCGATTGTCTTGGTCTTACCCACAAGCTCAGACACGAGGACCTGTTACATCAAAACATATAAATGATATTGAATCTAGTTTTATATTATATTACTATTATCTAATTTTAAGGTAAGTTAAGCTAGACATCAAATTGGTGTATGATATTTCTTGTTTTTAGGATAAAGGATTAACATTTACATAACGATGCATGCCTTATAACAAAATAACACATAGCCTTTATTTTTAATTTATGTAGGCACCAAAAGCTGTGTTATATTTTGTTATAGGGCATGCATGTACCAGAGCATTTAATGCCCTTATGGCACGCTGATTAGCCCTTGCCTCGATACGAAGACATCTGATATCTGATTTTAAACCTGACTTCCTAAAAAAAACACATACTCTTAACCATTTAACCAACTTGAATCCACTCAAACTATATAAAAACTAGACAATGTATATAATCCCTATCTACTAAAAGAAATACAATTTAATATAATTCATAATTCAACCCAAATACAACTGAGTGATTCATGATTCATCACCTCAATGCAACTGAGTGTGATTCATTACATCAGAAAAGTGAAAATAATAAGTAAAGATGATGAAAAGTAAAGACCCACATATTTATATTTCCCTTCTTGTTCCTCAACTTTCACATAGACAGTACATTACATTCATTAACAAAATAAATGATATCAGAGACTGTAGCAACTATACCTTCTCTCCATTGTTTCTGATCAAGTAATCACATTCGTCAGTACAAAGCAAGGAACTCAAACTCTGGTGGGTTTCACCGTTTAGGTCAGCCATGATATGCTAACACACAATACGTCGATCTGTTCCCAATAGACTCTCCCCTGTTTTTCAACGTTCTTGCACTGGGAACTCTCAGACCTCGTGGGGATATGAATGAAATTAGAGAATTTATAGTTGAGGCCAATTTATTTCTAATAAAATAACAATTTCATGGCTATTTTCTATAACTTTTCTTTCAGTTAAATTTGATGAATTCATGGTGAGAGGAGACCAATTCAGTTCTAACAAACTAAAAATTTCATGGTTATTTTATGCAACTTTTCTTTTAAGTTTAATTTCACGGTTATCCCTATTTACCCAAAAAAACAACATTTATAACTTATCTTTGAACTGCTTTTCATAAGGTGGTTGTGATTTTTTTGTATTATTTATTGTTTTGTTAGGAATATTAAAGATATTTACGCCAGTTGGAATTTATAATATGTGAGAGGTGTAATTGCTTTCAAGTTTACTTGATAATTTTATTTTTTAAATATAAATAAAATAGCCTCAAAATAAAATAATAATGTTATATAAATTAATAATAATAATAATACACATTTATTTAATTTTAGTTACAAATATGGTTTTTTCATTGTATTCCTTTAATTTATTATTAAGTAAAATAGGAAGATATTGTAAAGTTAAGTGTTGATTTTTTTTTCTCACAATCACTCATCAAATGAGACTCTCTCCAATGATTTTTTTCGCATATCTCTTCTCAATAGCTACGCACCCCATAAAATGGTTATGCTTGTACTTTCCCTTCTTCTTTCATAGTTCCATGTGGAGATTCAACTCACATTGGGATGTGTATTTTCCTTGCAAATTGATGAAAATTTAATGTCTTTGTTAGATTTGATTCGCCAATTAATTTACTTTAAATGGGATTTCGTAGCAAGAGAACTGTGTTTGCACATTCTACACTAGGATGAGAAGCATATGGAAGGTGGGAGCATACTACGACGTCGTCTCTTTCATCTAAATCTGCTCCCACAGAGGTGTTCATCAACAATTTGGAGGCATGGGGAGGCCTCAAGGGGCTGAGCCATGACTATTTTGAGAGGGAAAACCTCGACATATTCAATGGAAAGTGGACTCCTTTCCTTGAGTCGCCCCCTTACAGGATAATGTTGGCATCCGATGGCATGGGACCTCACCATGGATGGTACTACAACTACATTGAGGTGACCTCTGCCAGCCCTCACATCTCCTATAACTAGACTCTCTGTTATGAAACTAGCTCACAAAAAGATAGAAAAGAGAGATCAACGCCTTAGAATTCAGCCTCTTCGAGGGGGCAACCTCCTTTACATTACACAAATGAATAGTTCTTATGATGACCAACCCACTATCTCCCAACTTTGAAAGATGCAAGTAATACCTCTCATTTGACTAACATTCTGCAATCACTATTAGGGTTTGAGATGAAATTATTATTATTATGTGAATGTTGGCTCAGTATGCAATGAGATCAAAGGATATCTAAATATGCAAGGGAAAGATCTAGAATTTTGTGCATTAATATAGATAGTCTTTATGCATTAATGGCATTAAATGCAGTCAGATTTGGCATTAGTGCTATTTAACGTTCCCTTATGCATCATGATACTATTTTGTAAAGTGTTGTTAGTAACTAGGTCTATGAGGTGGCATTATACAGGTGGAAAAACATCTTGCCTCTATCTTTGGCAATGCGGCATAGTCTTTTGGGACTAAATAAAGCATATAGTAAATTGACGTAGATCTATCTTAACTCCAGATTTAGCAAGTCCTAAGAGGGATCAAATGTCTTGAGCTGAAAACCTCTTTATGAGTGAAAAACTTGAGAAAATATTTGCACCTCGAGAGATTTGATCTCTCTTGGTGCTTGATAGGATTAGAATTGAGATGGATCTAGACTAGGTGATATTACAACCCAATATGAAGGAGAAGTAAAATTATCTTACTCGCAGTTAACCATAAATAAAAAGTTTCTGTGTCCATGTTAAGAAACATAATTTTACATCGACTAGAAAGAGAAAGTGTAATAATAATAATAACCACATAATCATTTTTCAATGTAAAGAAGAAGTATAATTCCTATGTTATTTTAGAAATATTTCAATAAAAAATTTAAATAAACTATTTAAATATCCATGCTAAAAAAATAATGTTTATTATAATAAAGAATTTCAATGTCCAAAGAGAAAAAGTAATTAAATGTAAAAAAATTCAATAATTTTTTAATTAGAAAGAGTTGTGCAATTCATTAAATTCCTAATACAAAACCGATCGATGTGCTATTTAACAATAATAGTTGTTGTTCGGCTCCTCTTGGTTTATAGGTTCACTGGTTTTGAGGTTTGGCATTATTCTACATCTACTTTATAGCTTAGATATTTTGGCTAGGTCTCTTGTGCCTTCCCCATAAGTGCATGCACATGATCTTGAGGTAATTTCTCCCCCTCTACTTAAATTCAATCCTTGATCCCCTATGTGATGCCTCTATTGCAATTTTTCTCATTTGTTACTCTAGTGGATTACCAAAGCTATGCAAGCCACTAAGTTAAGTGTTGCTTCAAGCCTCCGAATGAGAATCTAAGGCTAGGCAAGGCACTAAGTTAAGTGCTGCTTCAAGTTTCCGAATGAGAATCTAGTCGGACGAACCGATCTTCGTGTCTCATTTTAAAGTCATTGAATTAACTTTGGGTTAACAAAAATTTTAAAAAATGATTCTAGTAGGTATTATGGGGATCTATGTTAGTTGAAAATAAAGTTCCAAACAATGTTTAAAGGGTTCTATATTATGGAAAATTTTAGGGGCTAATATTCGCAAATGGGCTAATTTTCAATGATTTTTCCGAAAAAACCCTTGATTTCCATTTTTTACAAAATTATATGCCCAAATTTTACAATACAAAATTATTTTACCTTAAAATTTGTTACATTATATAGAGAGTATATATAAAATCGTTATAATTTTGAATAATTTTACAAATCATGGAAAATTTTAAGAATTTTAGTCTTTGGGCTAAATTAAGGGGTTTTATATTTATATTGGGCAAATATTTTGTATCATAGTACATTGTTACAAATCGCTTAAAATTTATTTTATAAAAAGATTAGCATGGAGGTTAGCCCACTTATTTTAAGGGAGAGGGTAAAAAAAATAAATTTAGCCCTTGAAATTAGGTGTTACAATCTTCCATTCGCCCTCATTTTCAAGAAAATGTATTTATAACAATTATAAATAAAAATAAAAATACAGTGGAGGTATGGTAAATAAATAAAAGGACTTTTTATACTTAATCCAAAGGTATGATACATAAATAAAAATACAAATAAACTAAAGCTAAGGTAAATAAATAAAACCTCTTTTTATATTTAGTCCATAACCCTTTTTCTATTTAAGAAGGCTAAAAAACGAGGTTTCATTTAAGTGAATCCTATGGGCCAAATACCATATTTATAAAAGAGTTATGGTAAATTAATAAAAATATAAATAAACGAGAGGTATGGTAAATAAATAAAACATTTTTTTATATTTACTCCATATGTCACCTTATATTTATGAACACGCAAGCGTGGAAATAAATAAAAATATAAATAAAGTGGAGGTATGGTAAATAAATAAAACCTCTTTTTATACTTCAAAGGTATGGTAAATAAATAAAACATTTTTTATATTTACTCCATAAGCCACCTTATATTTACCAACACTCAAAAAAATGTGTATGTGTTATGGTTAGGTGAAGCCTATGGGCCAAATAACATGGGCCAAATTATTATTAATTCCATGCAAAAAAACATTATTAACCCTAATATTAGTATTAATAAAAATAAAGATGGCACATGGTATTGAACCATGGTATTCACATGGAATGCACCCTATTTAAAGGGGCGAATTAAACTAGCATAGATCCATCTTTACTCTGGATCAAATATTGTGATATGCAAACAAACATAGAGTGAAAAAATATTTGATGCCTCTAGGGGCTTGGTAGATCAAGAGTAAAAATGGCTCTTGTAATTTAATGTCAATTAAACATTTTAACTTGGTTAAAAAAAAAAAAAAAAAAAAAAAAAAAAAACATATTATTTTTTATAAATTACTAATAGTAGTTTTTAAGATTTAGGTTTATGATAACTCATGGTATTGACCCATGGTAATACCATAGTATTCATATGAGCATAGACTATTTAAAGGGGAAATTCTATCATCTTAGATCCATCTTAATTCTGGGTCTACCAATTGCTGGGAGAGAGTTCATCCCTCTAAAAATGGTAGATGTGGAGTTAATATGGATATAGGTTGGTTTTTATGATAATGAAGATATTAAATAGACTTAGGAAATTATATTGTAAAAAAAAAATCTTAAGGTGAATGGTTAAAGCTACATTTAGTCACTTCACAAAATTTAGAAAAAATACCGATATCTCCATTAATATTGGTTTTTCTGATTTAACAAAAAAAAATTAAAACAATGAAATCTTAACTCTTTGCGCATCACCCTCACACAAGAGAGATAGTCGCTGCCCATATTTCCCACCATTTTTCAAACATTATCAATATGATATCTTCATGAAAAAGTTAAGGTACTAATCTTGGATTAGTTTTTTGAAAAATATGTTGGTTTGCACAACCTTTCATCCTCTCTGCTATTCTTAGTTTGTCGTAATGATCTGTAGGGGTTGGGTCATTGCACCATATTGTCCTAAAAGGTGGAAATTGTGCACCAAAAAGGAAATTAATCCACATGTTACAACACCGTTAAAAATGGTATGAAGGTAGTGAATTGTGCTAATAAGAAATTTATATTGGGAGAGACGTAATTAAATTTTATTATTTAATTGAAGCCAACTAAAATAATAATAAATCTACATATATAGAACCACCGGCATCTTATCAGAGAAGCGAAAAGTGTAGAGACAAGTGGAGGATGGGAGATAGTAGGCAGGCGGGACTAACAGAGAAATGGCAAACGTAGACGGGAGGGAAGAGATCCCCACCTATAAAAATGCAACAGCAGGTGATTCAAGAAGAAATAGGGTGCATGGAAGCACCGGAAAAAGCTACAAAGACATTCCAGTCATGGGGGCTCACTGGCAAGCAGGGTTGGGAAGCAGATGCCTAACCAGAGCAACGAAAAAACCTCGGTTTGTAATATCTAACAACAAACTTGAAGGGTATAGAGGATACATGAAAGATCATGCTTTGATTTGTAAGTTTGTAGGGATTTGGCTGTCTGAGAAGGATCTGGCCAAATGGATACAACAAAGATGGAAGCCCAAAGGACACATAGACCTAAAACTAGGGGAAAAGGGCTTTTTCACGGTCATTTTCACTAACCTGGAGGACAAGGAGAGGATTTTTGAGGGAGGACCCTACTTCCTGAATAATGTTGGTCTATTTATGAGACACTGGGAGGAATGCTACAACCCAGACAAAGAAAAAATGCTAGCGGCACCTATCTGGGTTAGACTGTTCGGACTCCCAATCGAGTTATGGGATCCATAGATCCTGGAAGGAATAGGAAACACAATTGGAACATTTGGAAAAGTATCTGTGACCACTAAAAGAGGAAGATATACATCCAACGCTAGGATCTTTATATATATGAATATCACAGAACCGCTTCCAGAGTATATCGAAGTAGAGTACCATGATGAGGTCTGGCAACAACTAGTGGATTACGAGCATGTCCCATTTTGTTGTAGAAGATTCCATGAATATGGTCATCTTGTCAAACAATGTCCCTTGAATGCATCTGGAGAAGTAGCAGGAGTGAGAGAGGAAGAGAAGAAGGAAACAGAGGCAAACAAGGAGGATGAGGAAGGTTTCAAAGAAGTGCTTAACAAAAGGAAACCTCAAAAAGGAGCATTCCCTCTAAAACCACCTGTCAAAAGAGTAATCTTGGAAAACCAAAACAAGTTTGAGTTTCTTCAGGAAGAGGAAATGGAAACGGAAAGGGGGGATAGCGAAGAAGAACCGGCGAAACTTTCAAAAAGGGAAAAAGGGTAAGACACAATGCAAACAAATTTGGAACAGGATAAGGAAGGAGAAAGCATGGGAATGCCCCAAGACCAGACCCAAATGGAGATAGATCCACAAAAGGACAAAGGGAGTGAAGAGGAACAAGTTATGAGGAGACTTCTACATGAATGGAGGCACTTGGATGAAATATTCATACCAAAAGAACAAAAGCAATTATATAAAGACATGTTTCAAAAATATAAGGAGAAAGGAGGGGTAGCCATTGTAAACCAACCAGAACAATTAGGAGCACAAGGAAGCCAAGGCACAGAAATGGGAAATGTAGGAAAAGGTGGAAGAAAACAGGGAAGAAGACCTATGAGCAAGACCATCTAAATAGTTGGAGAGATGCTGGTTAATTCAGGAAGAGTCATACCTCTTTCAGAGATATTCCAACAACCCCTCAAATTGTTAAAATGATAATTACAACATGGAATATTAGAGGGATGAACAGTAAGGGGAAACAGAGATATCTAAGAGACAGGTTGAAAAAAGATAAACCCAGCATAATGATAATTCAGGAAACAAAGATTAGTGAACGAAATTGAAAGAGATAATGAGTAGATTCAATCCTCATTATGAAATAATGGGTCAGGATGCCTTAAATAGTGCAAGGGGCCTAGCAATTCTTTGGAACCCAAAGGAAGTTCAATTTGAAAATTGGGTAAGCGTGCCTCGAATTCGTTTAGGAAAATTCAGGAATATAGGTTCTTGGGAATAGATCCTTCTCACTGGGGTATATGGCCCCCATCTAATGGGAGAACGCAAAAGATTTATTCAGAATGTGGGAACAATCCGAAGCTTATTCCCAGATTCACCATGGATTGTAGGAGGTGATTTCAATATGATCACATCCCTCGAGGAAAAATGAGGAGGCCTGAGAAGAACATATCCAGATATGTAAGCCTTTGGAGATATGATAACAGAACAAAGACTGGTGGATATTCCCACAATAAATGGGACGTACACATGGAATAACAGAAGAGGAGGTAAAAACCAAATTGCATCAAGACTGGACAGATTCTTAATATCTGAACAAATAATAAACAGTGATATATTTATTGAAATAATGATCCTACCAGGGCTGGGTTCAGACCATTGGCCGACCCGACTAGAAATTGACGTAAAAGCTAGTCTAAAAAAGTGGCCTTTTAGGTTTGAGGCCTTCTGGTTCAGAGATCAAAATTTCATGACAAAAGTGGAAGAGTGGTGGGCTCAGAGCCAACAAAGGGGAAGAAGCATAATGCAAACATTCCAATTAAAATTAAAGGAACTCAAGGAGAATATTAAAAAATGGAATAGAGAAGAATTTGGGAACATATTCAAAGGCCAGCAGCTTCTAGACCAAAAAATGAGAACTCTGCAGCAAGAAATAATATCAGAAGGAAGAAGCGAGGAAAGAACCAGAGAAGAAGGGATATTGATAAGTCAAATTGAAGAACGAAGAAAACAGGAGGAGATTTTATGGAAGCAAAAGTCAAGAGTGAACTGGCTGAGAGAAGGAGAAAGGAATACAAAATTTTTCCATCAAGCCATGATTCAGCAAAGACAAAAGAATAGAATTTTCTCCATTAAAAATGAAGAGGGACTTCACCTAACCCAGCATGAGGAAATGGAACATACTCTAGTTGGTCATTTCAAAGACCTCCTTACAGAACCCCAAACAAATAGAGAAGAAGCTATTGGAAGGATATGCACTGAAATTCCAAGTATGATCACTAGAGACTAGAACCTAGCCCTTATGAGAGCTGCAACCCTGGAGGAAGTGGAAGAGATTGTGAAGGGGGTGAAGAAGAATAAAGCTCCAGGACCAGACAAAGTCACAATGGAATTCTACCAAGCGGGCTGGAAATTCTTGGGGCACGACATTCTGGAGGTGGTGGAAGAGTCACGAAGAAATCAGAAGGTATGTCCTGGTCTAAACTCAGCCCTCTTGTCTCTTATTCCTAAAACTGCTAAATCTGAAACTGCCCAAGGTTTTCTACCCATTACTCTTTGTAATGTAATTTATAAGATTATAGCCACTCTGATGGCCAAACAATTGAATCCAATTATGTCTAGCATTATCTCTCTGGAACATACTGGGTTTGTGAAAGGGAGGAAAATCCTAGATGGCTTGGTAGTATCTCAAGAAGTGGTGCATTATTTGAAATATAAGAATGAATCAGGAATGATGATCAAACTGGATCTCTCTGTTAGCACCTAAATCTGCCTTAGGCTGAAGGAAGGAAAAATTCAGGGTAACCACAAACCACGCTCAGTCTGGTAGCTAGCCCTACCAGAACAGGAGAGGGCTCTCTCTGAGTCACACTCAGTGGATAGATAAACGAAATGGCCTAAGATGACTAACAGTGAAATATTTATCTTAGGCTAGTAAGTCAATATGGATATAAGAAGTGATCGTTAAGAATTATTGTGCTTCTGGGATGGTATGGGACCAATGGGTCTCAATGAACAAAGAATTTAATATAAAGACACAGATTACTTCGTGAGGCAAGATAGGCGGGGAGTCCAACAATTTAGTTTGAAGCAACGCGGAATGGAGAGATTGCTTAGAAGGGTGAAAAGGGCATGGGCAACATGAATCCTTTTCAACAGAACACTTAACATGAAATTTTTCCACAGGCAGAGCAACAAAATTGAATTCTACCTCATCTAACTTAAAAATTTCACTGGAAATGAATATGAAATGAGCTATGAAACATAACAAGATACATATGAAACATAAGAGACACATTTGCTGCACTCACAACCACATGAATCTCATGAAACAGAGCCGCTACCTTTCATTAATCCTCTGTAAAAAATATACAATGAAGAAACAGAGTTTCTTTCCC
>APFE031345328.1:33408-61474 GCA_000404065.3 Pinus taeda | reverse complement strand
GGCACAATAATAAAAAGTGGGCTTCTATGGGGCACAATAGTAACAATATGGGCACTACATGGGTACATCAATATAATAAGTGGGTTGTACTATTAACAATAAGGGGTTACAGTAGTAGTATAGGGGCCTAACACTCTCTTCATAATTGAGTAGTGGCTTTCCACTGACACTGCCCCCTATGATCTCACTGCTACTAATGATTAGTGCTCATATGACCAACCCACTATCTCCCAACTTTGAAAGATGCAAGTAATACCTCTCATTTGACTAACATTCTGCAATCACTATTAGGGTTTGAGATGAAATTATTATTATGTGAATGTTGGCTTGGTATGCAATGAGATAAAAGGATATCTAAATATGCAAGGGAAATATCTAGAATTTTGTGCATTAATATAGATAGTCTTTATGCATTAATGGCATTAAATGCAGTTAGTGCTATTTAACGTTCCCTTGTGCATCATGATACTATTTTGTAAAGTGTTGTTAGTAACTAAGTCTATGAGGTGGCATTATACAGGTGGAAAAACATCTTGCCTCCATATTTGGCAATGTGGCATAGTCTTTTTGGACTAAATAAAGCATATCGTAAACTGACCTAGATCTATCTTAACTCCAGATTTAGCAAGTTTTAAGAGGGATCAAATATCTTGAGCTGAAAACCCCTTTATGAATGCAAAACTTGAGGAAATATTTGCACCTCGAGAGATTTGATCCCTCTTGGTACTTGATAGGATTCGAATTGAGATGGATCTAGACTAGGTGATATTACAACCCAATATAGAGAAGTAAAATTATCTTACTCTCAGTTAACCATAAATAAAAAGTTTCAGTGTTCATGTTAAGAAACATAATATTACATCAACTAAAAAGAGAAGTAATAATATATAATAAAATAAAAATAACACATAATCATTTTTCAATGTAAAGAAAAGTAAGAATTCCTATGTTATTTTAAAAATATTTCAATAAAGAATTTAAAAAAAACTATTTAAATATCCATGCTAAAAAAAATAATGTTATATAATCAAAATATTCATATCTAAAGAGAAAAAGTAATTAAATGTAAAAGAATTCAATAATTTTTTAATTAAAGAGAGTTGTGCAATTCATTAAATTGCTAATACAAAATCGATCGATGTGCACCTCTTGGTTTATAAGTTCGCTAGTTTTGAGGTTTGGCATTATTCTACATCTACTTCATTTCTTAGGTATCTCGGCTATGTCTCTTGTGCCTTCCCCATAAGTGCATGCACATGATCTTGAGGTAATTTCTCCCCCTCTACTTAAATTCAATCCTTGATCCCCTATGTGATGCCTCTACTACAATTTTTCTCATTCGTTACTCTGGTGGATTACCGAGGCTAGGAAAGCTACTAAATTAAGTTCTGCTTCAAGCCTCCGAATGAGAATCTAAGGCTAGGAAAGCCACTAAGTTAAGTGCTGCTTCAAGCCTTCGAATGAGAATCTAGTCCGACGAATTCATCTTCGTGTCTCATTTTAAAGTCATTGAATTAACTTTGTGTTCACAGAAATTCTAAAAAGATGACTTTATAGGTATTCTGGGGATCTATGTCAGTTGAAAATAAGGCTCCAAACAATATTTAAAGGGGTCTATATCATGGAAAATTTTAGGGGCTAATATTCATAGGTGGGCTAATTTTTAATGATTTTTCCAAAAAAAATCGTCAATTTCCATTTTTTACAAAAATTATATGCCCAAATTTTACAATACGAAATTATTTTCCCTTAAAAATTGCAACATTATATAGAGAGTATATATAAAATCATTATAATTTTGAATAATTAAACAAATTATGAAAAAATTTAGGGGCGAATTTTTGTCATTTGGTTAAATTAAGAGGTTTTATATTTTTATTGGGCGAATATTTTGTATCATAGTACATTGTTACAAATTGCCTAAAATTTATATTATAAAAAGGTTAGGTATGGAGGTTAGCCCACTTATTTTAAGGGAGATGGTAAAAAAAATAAATTTAGCCCTTGAAATTAGGAGTTACAATCCTCCATTTGCCCTAATTTTCAAGAAAATGTGTTTATGATAAATATAAATAAAAATAAAAATATAATGGAGGTATGGTAAATAAATAAAAGGCCTTTTTATACTTACTCAAAAGGTATGATAAATAAATAAAAATACAAATAAACTAGAGGTATGGTAAATAAATATGACCTCTTTTTATATTTACTCCATAACCCTCTTTCTATTTAAGAAGGCTCAAAAACAAGGTTGCATTTACGTGAATCCTATGGGCCAAATACCATATTTATAAAAGAGGTATGTTAAATTAATAAAAATACAAATAAACTAGAGGTATGGTAAATAAATAAAACATTTTTTTATATTTGCTCCATATGTCACTTTATATTTATGAACATGCAAGCGTGTATATAAATAAAAATATAAATAAAGTGGAGGTATGGTAAATAAATAAAACCTCTTTTTATACTTCAAAGATATGGTAAATAAATAAAACATTTTTTATATTTACTCCATAATCCACCTTATATTTACGAACACTCAAAAAATGTGTGTGTTATATTTAGGTGAAGCCTATGGGCCAAATTATTATTAATACCAAAAAAACATTATTAACCTTAATATTACTATTAATAAAAATAAAGATGGCACATGGTATTGACCAATGGTATTCACATGGAATGTGACCTATTTAAAGGGGGAATTAAACTAGCATAGATCCATCTTTACTCTGGATAAAATATCGTGATATGCAAAGTAACATAGAGTGAAAAAATATTTGATCCCTCTAGAGGCTTGGTAGATCAAGAGCGTGATATGCAAAGTAACATAGAGTGAAAAAAATTTTGATCCCTCTATCTTTACTCTGGATCAAATATCATGATATGCAAAGTAACATAGAGTGGAAAAATATTTGATCCCTCTAGGGGCTTGGTAGATCAAGAGTGTGATATGCAAAGTAACATAGAGTGAAAAATATTTGATTCCTCTAGGGGCTTGGTAGATCAAGAGTAAAAATGGCTCTTGTAATTTAATGTCAATTAAACATTTTAACTTGGTTAAAATAAAAAATAAAAATAAAAATAAAAATCAATTATTAATTTTATTAATTTTTATAAATTACAAATAGTAGTTTTTAAGCTCTAGGTTTATTATAACCCATGTTATTGACCCATGGTAATACCATGGTATTCATATGAGCATTGACTATTTAAAGGGGAAATTCTATCATCTTAGATCTATCTTAATTCTGGGTCTACCCAGTGCTGGGAGGATAAATAGATTCCATCCTTCTAAGAGTGGTAGATGTAGAGTTACGATGGATATAGGTTGGTTTTTATGATAATGAAAATATTAAATAGACTTAGGAAATTATATTGTAAAAAAAAATCTTAAGGTGAATAGTTAAAGCTACATTTAGTCACTTCACAAAATTTAGTAAAAATTACCGATATCTCCATTAATATTGGTTTCTCTGATTTAAGAAAAAAAAAATCAAAACAATGAAATCTTAACTCTTTGTGCATCACCCTCGCAGAAGAGAGATAGTCGTTGCCTAGATTTCCCACCATTTTTCAAACATTCTCAATATGATATCTTCATGAAAAAGTTAAAGTACTGATCTTGGATTAGTTGTTTGAAAAATATGTTGATTTGTACAACCTTTCATCCCTTCTGCTATTCTTAGTTGTCATAACGATTTGTAGGGGTTGGGTCACTGCACTATATTGTCCTAAAAGGCGGAGATTGTGCACCAAAAAGGAAATTAATCTACATATTAAAACACTGTTAAAAATGGTATGAAGGTAGTGAATTATGCTAATAATAAATCTAGATTGAGAGAGACGTAATTAAATTTTATTATTTAATTGAAGCCAGTCAAAATATTAATAAATCTACATTTATATATTCATATATTGATTGGAAGGCTTTTGACAATGATCACTTCTTTCCATTAGATCTCCTTCAGGCCTTTGGGATACCTACTACTTCATTATATTATATAGTTGGGGCTTGCTACTTGTTGGCGTGTTGGGGTAAACAAACTTGATGTGTTTTTTTTATCTCACAGTTGGAGCCTATGGAATAAGAAAGAAATTTGATAGCTTGGCAAAAGTGGTAGCTTGACAAAAGTGGTAGAGAAAACATTAATGTCTCCTACCATGACAAACATGGCCACTAAAACTTGCAACATTGTTTGTAGACAGTAAAAATTATGTTTCTTTTTTCGAAACATGTCTGTTAGTATATTACAGTTTAATGAATATGTTTTATTATTGTCAAATATGGTTTCATACTTTAACAAAACATTCGCAAAGACTTCACAATGTTTTATTATTCAGTGAAAGATTTTTCAAGATCTTACAAGATTTTATAATTCAGTGAAAGATTCGCCATGAGTTTACAAGATAATATATAGTCTAGTGAGATATTCGCCAAATTATATATATATATCTATATATTATATATATATATATATAATATATATATATACATACATATTAGATTAGTGATAAAATTGCCTCCCATTTTTCCTATGTATCATGGGGATTCACCCATTTATTATACATATAAATTTAGAGTGGTTCTTAAAATTTTCCTTGTTACAAATACATCAATAAACATTTTATAGTTTTCATATTAGGGACTGGTGAGATTCGCCAACATTTTTAAACTTCAAGATCATTTTCCATCCTTAAAATTTTCCCCGATCTCTATTCCTTTTATTACTTTGGCTGACCCTGTGTTTCTCTTCAAGTTGTGTATTATTGATCTCTTGGATTGGTTATTATAAAATTAGCTTCATCCCTCCCTAGGCTTTCAAGTTTCATTTTCTCATTGTGTAGGAAATATCGCCCTTGTTTTCTTGACTGCTAGGCTCATCATGCACACTAGTGAGCTTGGGTCCATATAGGTGTTTCCCCTTTTCAATACTGAGTTTACCATGGCCACACACACATGCATCACATAATCCAGGGCTCCATTTTTTGCTTTAGAGAACATACCCCTCCCCCCCCCCCTTAGATTCAATACAAACTTACCAGTATGGAAGCAAAACCCTCCTCTCACCAATCTTCTTTTTTAGATACTCAAGTTCTAGCTGACTAGGTTGATTGGGTCCCTAACACCAGCCACACAATATGGAGATATAATCATTATATGTAGGTCATTGATTTATACTGGAAAATGAAATTTCTACTGGGAAGACTATTCTACACCACCACAAATACAGCCTAGACATCATCCACTACCTCAAGCGCATGCATAAGCATCTTAATAATTTGGATAAATGAATGGAGCAAATTGAGCATCACCTTGGAATCCTTGCTATAGCTAGGTAAACCTATGTCAATGTGACCACCCCAATTCTAGTAACAAGATCTTGCTCAGACCTCTTTACATAATGTCTTTGTTTGCAATGTATAATCAAATAGTCGACATACCTTTTGTAATTGGCCATAGGCCCGTATATTAGAAGTAGCATGTTTAGTTTTACTACTCTCTAGTTTCAATTAGATCTCAGCTCTTTAACGAGGCTCCACTTTTGACTTTAGTCTGGTCTCTCTCTGAGAGAGTGACCTATATTTTGGACCACTATGTAATCCCCTATTTTCTCAGTTAATAATTTTTTCCCCAAACTAAAAATAATAGTAGTAATAATTTAATATTTCAATATTAATATGTATTTAAAAATATGTTAATAACAAATATACATTTTAATGAGAAAATATGATCCATAAATAAAATATTTCAATGCACATGTTAAGTAAGGGGATTTTCAATCTATTTATGCTTTCAAAAATGCAATTTAAGGATTAAATCTAGTAATGGATTAATTATGCCATGGTGTATATACATACATATATAACCAATATGGATCCATCTTACCCATAAATCTATCAAGTGTGGCAATGGATCAAATCTCTTAGAGTGAAATTCCAAATTTTACTCTCCAAAAAAATTCACACCACAAAATATTTGATTCCTCTCTACCCCTACTAGATCCATAGTTGAGAGAATTTATACTAGTTGGATAAATCTATTTTTAAATCTATTTTGATTAAGGAGTTTTGTATATTCCTTTGAAAATTATGTTTTGGTATTCATTATTGCCAATGAAATCATAATATGTTAGAAATTTAACTCAAAATCTATCCATGAGTCAGCTTGTAAATTTTTGAAAGAGTTTTGATTTTTGGATATATTTTTACAAATATGTTTTGTAATAAAAAATATTGTTGATGTATTTATTTTGAGTTTGTAGATTCTATTTATGGATTGATTGATTAGTTATATATGTGAAGAAATCAATATTATTTTGGAAAAAAATCCATGTTGATCATCTGTGTGGATTATAAATATATGAATTATAAAACTATTTTTTTATAATTTATTTATTGGTATATATCATAAGATCAAGTAGATATCTTTTTTTGTAAATTTTTCATGCCTCTATAATAAAGCTACACCATGATGTTAATAGACTCTTTGACTCCGCACAGAGAGAGACAGGATGATAATAATTTGTTTGGTTCTTAAGGAAATTTTGAATGAATGAACACACTTTTACTTTAAAAAAAAAAAAAATTGTTGATTAATTTATAGAAATTTTGTTTATTTTTGTTGATTAATCTATAGAAATTTTATAGTCGTATGATTGTTTGATTTTTTTTTCCCATAGGAAATTTTGGGCAAGTCAATCCCAAAGGGAGACTTTTAAAGCCCGCCAGCCAAATTAGCAAGGCCTAACCCCAAGAGTGTCAAGGAGAATTGACCTTGTGACCTCCCAATTGATAAGATACTTAACAATGGGGATTCGACCTTGTGACCTCCCTATCAATAATATACTTATCAATGGGGATTCGATCAGTTGAACTAACTCTTGGAGCTTGCTTGATTTTATTTATTTATTTAATGCATAATTAGAAATTAGAATACAACAAATATTTTTTATTTATAAAATGGTAAATCTAAATACTTCTTTTTATATTAAAATACAATAATTATACCTTCTAAAATGGCAATATAACGCTATGCTAAGTTTTATGTAAGATTCCAATTGGATAGTTTATTAACCCTATTTAATCAACCCTAGTTAACCAAGAACATATATTCTAAAAAATAGCAAATGGCATCCTAATATTGGTATTTAATGTGTATTAGGTCCATAAATTTAATATAATTTCTCACTTTTCACATATAACATCAAACTTAGTTTATTATTTGAAATGTTATTTCCTTTTATTATCGAACAATATTTGCTCCCATGTTTTCTCTCTTTCTAATATGATACAACTAGCTAACTTTCAAATAAATTTTCATAATAGCAATGATAGATGCAGGGAAATTCTCTCTTTCCTCCCATTCATCTCCATTTTATATACTTATCCTAATATGTTGACGTGAAAATACGGTGCAGAGGAAATCGATTCTTCAAACATATATGATTTTCTAGAAAGAATCATTCTAATATAATCCAATCAATATTTATGGTATTTATGGAAAATTCAATTATAATATTCCAATCAATATTTATAGAAAATTCAATTATAAGATTCAAAATCATGAAGAGAACTTCATCCCTATCCTCCAAACCTTAGACTTCAGACACATTTATTCAAAAATATATCTTGTTAATCTCTTTGATGGAAGTAATACTATACCTAACATATTCTCTTCAAGCTCTGTAGAAGATTTCACATCAAGAAGAATTGAAAATGGCCCTCACTAGTTAAAATAAATAACTTTTCTTGTATATGTATTTATTATAACAAGTATGCATTCTCTTGTACAAAATTGAACATGATTCACACTATCAAAAAATTTACCTCCCCTATTTACTATTCACATGATCTGGCTCATTTTGTGGTTTGTTATGCTCACTAATCTCCAAGTGTTGTCTTTGAAAGAAAAAAATATTGGTGATCCAAAACAACCCAATAACGTTCACCATTATTCCATGCACTCAAAACAAACAAATGACACATGCAAAAAAAATTGCATGAAATCTTAGAAACATACACTCATTCATGGAAAATAAAATTTAGAATCATTTCAAAGAATGAATTACATAGTTTCACAAATTATAAGGGATTTGCACAGGTCCTTAGAATTGATGTTATTGACATGTAAAATAGTGAGATATACATTACATGTTTTGTTATGTAAGTGATACAATTCCACCCTTCCATGTAAATTGTTAAAATTTCCATAACCTCTAAATTGTTACTCAAACATGCAAACAAAGATTACAACGATATAGAAAATGATTTCGGGGTATCTCTAGGCAATACCTTGGTATTTAACCTTTCTTCAAAGACGGAGATTTGATTGAAAACCACAACTTCAATTTTACTCCTATTGAATCCCTTCAAAACCACCTTCAAACTCTTCTCACTAACTATTTGTTGGAGGATGTTATGCAATCTCGAACTCATCTACATGGGGCTCAAGAACACTAAATTTCATGAGGAAAAAAGTAATAAAAATTATCACAGAAGTGAGATGACCCACATTATTCTTCACACTTAGTGATGTAGACAAAAATTCCCAAACACGCATGCTTTAATGATGTTGAACCCCAAAATTGGCTCTTTTTAACAACCTTCTTATACTCCATTCTTCCCTATCTGACCTTCATAACTCTAATTTGGGTATTAGTTTACAAGGCTTATGGCATAGAAGGTACATAATTATCTTCTATTTCATAAATATAATTTTTCTTTATTATTTAACTCAATATTTAAGCTACAGAATTACAACGATTCTGCAGCTAAGTCCAAGGTTTGATGGGTTGCGAAGCGTCAACTGCAGAATAAGGCATATGGGAAGGTGGCAATTAGTTTGTACAATGATTTGTTCCTACCTTCATAACCTGGATCGGTAAGGAAAGCACCGTAGCAGCTCAGTCAAAGAGAAAATCAACCACTGAGGAAGGCAAACCAGGCGAGCGAGGAATTAGTGAATGCATATATTCAGCCTCATGATTTGCTTCGTTGATAGCAAATCATTAAGTAATCACACTATTTTATCATTTAAGGTTAATTTTAGTCATTGTCGATTAGCATAAGGATGTAATACTATGAAATAGTTATGCGTAGGATTTTTATAAATATGCCTCTCGGCATGACAAACACTTGAATATTGTTTTTAAACTCTATTTTTCAATTATAGACGCTATTTTATTCCTCTGTTGTGCAACTTAATGCATGGTTAATCATCTCATGAAGGCATTGTGTTGACACCTACTTCTCGTGAGAGGGCCTCCTCGAGATAGTAAGGTATTATTTTATTTGAAAGTAGCATTTCATTTTGTGTTTCTTGTAGGATTTTGTTAATTCGTTTAATCGCTCAAGTTTCGATTTTTGAATGTAAGTTTAAGATTATTTTGCATCAGGTTTCTTTAATCATTCTATTGGCGAGCGAAGCAAGATTTCCTGTGTACATGGACAAAGTATAAGTTAACATAGATCAGTAGCATAACTTTACATTGCATTTATATAGATAAGATTTTCTTTTTTTTGCTTAAGCAAGAGATGGTCCTTCTATTGACTTAGAAAAGAAAATAAATTACAAAGGTTACAACAAGTGCACAGAGGCACAAACCCCCACAAAGGAAGAGGGAAAAATATACAACATGCCCGAAAAAACCCGTCCATAGGCAAACTAAAACCAAGGCCAAGATAGCCCTAGAACCTTAAGCATGCACGTGGAACCCAAAGTTAGCCACCATTGATTTGTCTCCTTTTGATCCAGTGGACTAAAACCAAAGCGCGTAGAGCAGTAGCCTGTGGAAAAACCCTAAACTGCTCGACCAACACTGGCCGTCAATCTTCTCCCTCGGATCCTATGTCTAGTACCCATATCATGCAGCTTAAAAGCATGATAAATATCGCACAATGAGGGTGGTATTCCTTTCTGGTCCCCCTCCATGTGCTACTCACTGAGTGGCATCGCTGGCTTTCCATGTAAACCATCTTTTGTTTTGAGGGCACCCGATGAAAGTGGTAAACCATAAGCAGTTTTGACCTTCCAGACGCACAAACTTTCACGACAAACTGTGGGTGTTGATCTCCCCCCTCCAGATCTGACGGCCACTATCAACATCGTTTTGCGGATAAGCCTGAGGAATGTCGTGTGATGAGGGTAGTAATCTCTCTTATTCCCCCGCCACGCATCACTTGCTAAGTGGCATCACTTACCATTCGGGAAAATCGCTTTCGAGTCAAGGGGCGCCCAATGCGGGTGGTTTCTCTTGAGTAGTTTTTTATTCCAGTTCCCAGAACCTCTATCCTCCAATGTCTTATGTGAGGACGACATGCTCGAAAGGGTCACCTCGTGCATGGAATGTCCTTCTTCATGGTAGCCATTTCCTCATAGTTTTTTCCTTTTGAGCAAAAATTCTTTGGCCCAATGACTGTCTTTGCCCAGGATTCTTGTGAGAACTTACATTGCTCAGCCTCTGAGAAATACTTATGCTGCATTGACATGAAGTGAAATATTGTCTCATTGCTTATTCTGATATTGTTATATGTCTCTGAGGGCCCGCGTTGAGCATTCATCCCTCATTCTATCCTCCGTTACCTCCTCCCACCAGCAGCAAATGTCGGTAGACTTGCTTTTAACCCCCTCATTGGCAAGCCAATCCGCTACTTTGTTGCCTTCCCCGCGAACATGCACAAACCTAAGAGTTCTTAGAATTCTTAGGTGTGATTGAATTCTTTAGTAGAATTGTAGAAGCCTCTAGTGACCTGAGATTTTCTCTGGTGTTGCTCCTACACTTATCCACTTGACCGAATTAATTACTAACTCCGAGTTAGCCTCAATGATGACATCATGAATGTTGTGTTTGAGCAATATTTCCAAGCATAGCTCCATTGCCATGAGCTCAACCATATTGTTGGTTGCCTTCCCTAGATAACTATAGAAAATGACCTATATGTTTCCCTCCTCATCTCTCAGTACCCCTCCATAACCTGCTTCTCCAGGATTTCCTTTTGAGGCTCCATCTATGTTAAATTTTAAAAAACCTTTAGAAGGGGGTTGCCACAAAGCCTTACCTTTTGAGGTATTCTTGTTGATCTGCAAAGGACACTGGGGGAGATGAACCTGAAGCTCCAACTTTTCCAGGATTCTGGCCTCTCTGTGTCCTTGAGTTGCTTGAGGATTAGCTTTAGGATGCTTCTCACTGGGCCCATTTTGTCTTTGAAAATCCTATTGTCGTACTCCTTCCATACATTCTAGATTAAGAACCTTGGAGTCAATGCCCAGGCTGAGTTTATAGTATCATTATCTGAAAAAGTTTTCCGCTATTTTTTTAGCATAACAATGATGTCATCTTCGTGCCCGTCTGTTTACTCGAAGACATCTCCAACCCAGTTCGATAGTGTGGTAGTGTAGGAGCATCTATTAAGGAGATGATTTGTGGTTTCTTCCTGTTGTCCACACAGGTGACATCTTGAGGGGCCAATAAAGCCTCTTTTCTTAGATTATCCCATGTTAGAATCTTGCCCTGATGAACCAGCCACTTGAACAGTTTGACCTTCATCCAATGAGGGTTATCCCAGAGTTCTTTCCAAGTCTTGTCAGTGCTTGGAAGGTTAAGCCCTATGGCTATTCTTTTTGCTTCTTTAAGGGTGAAGAGACCTACCTTGTGCTTTCCCCATATTAATTGATCACTCAAGGTTGAGATTAAGATTAGCTTTTTTTCCAAAAGACCTTTGAGGGCTATAGCTTGAGTATTCAACATGCTCATCTCATTGTAAAGTGGAAGTTTCTAAATTCTCCATTTTCCATTATTCCTTGATTGATCCCAAAAGTCACTAACCCTCCTTAATCCTTTGTTGATGGTATATGTTTGGATGCTAGCTAAATCCTCATTACTGAGATTTCCCTCCTGCTACCAATTGTCCTCCCAGAACCAGGCCAAATTTTCGCTTTTGATCTCCCAGAAACTATGTTTTTGAACTAGGGCTCTATTCTCATAGGGCATGTTCCAAACTTGAGAACCTTTTACTTATCCTATCATTCTTATGAGGCTCGTTTCCTGCCAATTCATTGCATACTTTTGCTTCCATAATTTTGACCAGAGGGATTGTATTTCCTTTAGCTATCTCCACCAAACTTTAGCTCTCGGAACTCTGTTCAGAATTTTTGGGTCATGTAGGCCCAGGCCTCCATGGGATTTAGGTTTGCATACCCTTTCCCATGCCACCAAGGCCCATTTCTTATTTTCTTCACCTTTCCCCAAGAGAAAGTCTCTTTGAATGTTTCTTATTTGAATACTGACCCCAGTTGGTGCCGGAATGGCCGATTGCATATAGATAGGGATGGTTTGGAGGATAGCCTTAGTGAGAATCAGCCTTCCTGCTAGACTTAGGGCTCTATTTTTCTACCTGTTGATTTTGTCTTTCAATTTATTTAAAAAAGGCTCCTAGATGTCCTTGTGCAACGGTTTATTAGTGAGGAGAACTCCCAAATACTTAGGGCAATGAATCTCTTTGAAAGCCCAAAATTCTGGATTGATTTCTTTGAATCGAAATATTAGTATTGAAAAAGAAAATCGTTGATTTAGTAAGACTTACCTCAGTACCCGCTGCCATAGCAAACTCATGCAGAATTAGCTTGAATGCTTTGGCTTCCTTGACTATAGGTGTGCCTTGAAGCACAATCTCATCCACAAATTGTTGATGTGTCACCATGTCCCTTCCTCGGGTGAGTCTCAGACCTTGAATTCTTCCTTCCTCCTTAGCAGTTCTGATTGCTCTACCTAACCCTTCCATCATTAAGATGAAGAGGAAAGGGGAAAGAGGATCACCTTGCCTGAGACCTCTTATAGGCTTGAATGTTTTTGAGGGAGAGCCATTGAGAAGAATTGAACAGCTAGCAGTGGTAACAAGAGCCATGACCCACTTAATCCAATTATAGTCAAAGCCATATGCTTTTAGTACTTCTCTTATGTACGTTCAACTAAGTTTATCATAGGCTTTCACTATGTCTAGCTGAATTATCATCCCTACCTACTTATTGGTGATGAGTGAATGAACCACTTCATGCGCTTGAATTATGTTATCCATAATTTGTCTCCCTTCCACATAGCTAGTTTTCTCCTCAAACGCCATGGTGGGGAGGAGATGTTTGAGTCTGTTGGCAATTACTTTGGATATTATTTTGTACATGACATTGCATAATGCTATAGGTCTAAATATATCCAGAGAGGTGGCCTTTTCCTGTTTGGGGATTAAGGCTATGAAAGATTCATTGAGTTCCTTCAAGACTTTTTTAGATTTACGTGAGTCTTCTACTATGTCCAGAATATCATGCTTTACAATCCTCCAGCATGTCTTGAAAAAGTCCACATTGAAGCCATCCAAGCCTGCAACTTTCCCATTGTGCATTTTTGTGATGACTTCCTCAAGATCTTCCTCTGTCACTAGTCTGTTGAGATTGTAATTATCTTCTTTGGAGACCAGTTTAGGAATGTACTCTGTAAATTTTTCAGTAAACTGTCATCTATCTGTTGTAGTTTCCTCAACAATTCTTTGTAAATGTTGAACTAGAACCTCTTCCATCTCTTCATGAGTGTTTCTTTCTACACCATGATGATCTGTAAGTTTCACAATCATGTTGTTGTTTCTATGAGCTATGATGGATCTATGAAAGAATTTGGTGTTTTGCTCCCCTTCCTTAATCAATTGGACTCTGGATTTATGTCTCCATAATATTTCCTCTTGTAGACATATGTATTCCCATTCATGCTGAAGTGACTCTGCTATCTCTTTCCTTTCCTCTGTGTAGCCTTTTGTGATAAGGATTTGATTTATTTCCTTCAGTTTCTTTTCCACTTATCCTTTAGCTTTGAATATGTTACAAAATTCATTTTTATTCCACTCTTTTAGTTTGCCTTTAATGTGTTTGAGCTTGTGATGTAGAAGGAACATCTTTGTACCTTGCAACTATAGCTCTTCTTTCCACCAATTTTCAACGTTTGTGAGGAAATTTGAGTGTGTGAGCCAAACGTTATCAAACCTAAAGGGGCTATTCCTCGATTTACCAATTAGAGAAGCTTCCAATTGGATGAGCTAGTGGTTTGAACCTCCAAAAGGAAGGATGAACGATGTCAGGCCACTCCCCATGAGTAGATGTTCCTTTGAGATAATAAATCTGTCTAATTTTGAGGCTACTTGGGTAGATCTACCTCTTTTTTTATTCCAAGTGAAAATTCCATTCCTAGTGTCCATATCAACTAGTTTCATATTGGTGAGAAAGTTTTGGAAGGCAAATGAATCCCTACCAAGTGTTCTAGTTCCCCCTTTCTTCTCCATGAGTGATTTTATCATGTTAAAATCTCCCCCTAGAATCCAGGGTAAAGCTTGGTATCTCTTTTTCATATCTTCCAGTGTAGTGAGGAGCCAAAGTTTTTCCTCCACTGGTTGAGGACCATAGACATTGGTGATCATGTAACAATTCCTCTAACCAACAGGTTGGATAATCAAGGAGAGGTGGTGTCTCGACGCCTTCGCGTCAAGCATACCAAATTTCTACGAATCCCATAGAGTGAGAATGCCACCAGTAGATTTATTTGCCTTCACCTCAAGATATTCATATCTATTTAGCCATTTTCTATGTTTTTCTCTGACCTTCTCCACTGAGAATTTGATTTCCTATATAAACACTATGTCAAGTTTTTCCTCTTTGATCCTATTGCTTAGATTCCTCTGTTTTCTTCTACTCCCTAGTCCTCTAATGTTCCAGGTTGTGATGTTCATTGAGGTGAGGTTTTGAAGGAGTAACTAGAAAGGTATTTCGTCCTTCCTGAGTCAATCATGAGTTTGCCACACTCTAGCGGCAATTCTTTCTATCTCTTTCTTCCTCTCTTCTTGCCTAAGTTCTTTGTCAATTTTCCCGTTATTAATCCTATTGAGGAAGCCCCTTTGTTTTCCTGGTTTTCATGTCCTCTTTTGTCTCCTGCAGTTTTTTGGTGTAACTTGTTAAGCAATATCTGTTGTACCTTGTCTACTTCCTCTTGTGGTATGGAGCTTATTCCCAGGTTTTCTCCTTGTTCTAGAAACTTTTCTAGCTCTAGGTTCTCCCTTTCCAAGATCTCTTGCAAGTCTTGGTCCTCTGTACCACTTTCACTTTGAGTAATTTCATGGTCTTTGTTTGTTTCCATGGTGCTCAATGGGTCTGTTGTGTGTTCATTATGTTCCTGTGTGAACTCCATGTTGGTCTCTTGTCCTTTCCCTCTTTCTACTAGATTCTCCATTTTCCTTTGATTGCCCTCAGATTCTTCCCTTTCTTCTAAGATCTGAAATCTATTTTGACTTATTGTTTTGTTATCATTGGGATTATTTTGTATCTTCCTTCCCCCTCCTTTCCCTTTCCCTCCCACTTTAGTAAAACCTATATGGTCTTTTTCTTTACTGATGCTTGTTAGAGCCTAGATTTACCTTAGGCTAAAAAGGTAAGCTTCTAGGTCCACATCAAACCAAGCTCGGAGAGGGCTCTCTCCAGGTCAATCCCAGCAAAGGATAATCGATGGGGCTTGAGATGACTGAAATAGATGCTAATATTAGGCTAGGTATGAATTGAAAGGATTTAATTTGAGTTTTTTTGGGGTTTTGTGTTGGAAAAAGGGAAAGGCAAATTTGGTCCGGGGATGAGGCCTAGTTTTTGCAGAGTTCCGATTGGGGCAAGGAAGGCAATCATTTTGATGGATCAGACCGGTGAGGAGCCAAGGAGGGCAAGAGAGTCTCAAGATTCCTCCTCAAACAGATGAAAATATTGAAAACTAAACAAAATTTCAAGGCAGAGCACAGCAGTCCAATGGATTCTACCTTAATCACTCATTTGTTTAATTTCAAAAGCAAAGAGAAGGGAAAATGATACACATAAAGATCAGTGAACTTAAAATTACATAGAGAAAAACACCATCAAAACACAGAGCCACATGGATCCCAACAAGTGCTGCAAAACCCCTGGTCTTCCTTAGCCAAAAATGCAGAGATAGAATGTATAATGATGTGCCAAGCAATCCCAAGTATCCAACCCTGAAAATGACTCAGAAAATACATGATATAGACCATCCTAACCCACTCCCATGCCTCTAGGGGTCGAGCTCATCATTCTAGGAGCTGTTTCAACCAATTCTAAACAAAGCACTGAAATCTAGGCAATCAAACAACTTGCCTCTATATGGTAGGAAACTGATTCATTCATTAAATTTTCACTTTTAGTGAATGAATCCTCTAGAACAAGTAAAAATGGGTCAATATTACATCATGGTCCTCAAATTACATCATGGTAGATCAATAGTTACATCAAAAATCAAAACTAGTCAAAACTGAGCGAATTTCTGAGCTGTACAGTGAAAAATAAGCCAAAAATCCTTTATGCGTCGTCCATGATTCTCTATGCGTCACTCCACTTTGGAGCTGAATTTGAGGCCCTCCCCGGAGTCCAAAGTGATCTCATGATAGCTCGTTGGAAAGCCCTAGCTGTCTACTTTCCAACCCATGTGGAATTTTTCAATTTGGTGCCCATTTGCCCCTCAAAACATCAAATATCCCACGACTACTTCCTATGTGTCAAAATAGTGGCAGAGAGGTCATTTTTTTATTGTTTTTTACCTCTTGAGGACTCAAAATTTGCCCAAATTTCTTGGCCATGCACCAGAAATCATAATTTTTCATGCCAAATCCAAAAATGTAAAGTTTTTGAAATTTGGACCCCTCTAGCAAAAGCGAGCGCCACGTGGTGCGGCGCATAGGGAGGCAAAACTTGTTTTTCAGTGCAAAAATTTCCAAAAATGCAAAAATTGCTCCAAATTTCTTGAAATTTGGGTTGGACCTTCTTTATCAAGTGTCATGCTAGGCTAAAGAGGCTTCAGCCAATATCTAAAGACGATCATGCTTCTTTTGCCTCTTTTGCTTCTTTGTTGCCTTCTTCAAATTTGCCTTTAGATTCCTTATTCGTGCCTTAGAACTCATATTTCGCGCCCTGTAATGGAAAACCATGTGTCTCAATAATGATTTGTCCCTATCAGCCTTCTCCAGCAGTCTCTCCAAGTGGATGTTGACTCTCTCGAGCCAAGACTCCCAATCATCATTTATCTCTTGCTCCAATGAAGTGAATTCAATCCTCCTCCTTTGGGCAGCTTGACGATTCTCCCGGATGTTTTGTAACTCCATGATTGCTTGCTGATCTTCAAGCTATTTGTTCCTCTACTCCAAGTATTTCATAGTCCACTTAATTCTCTCCAAGTTGAGGGACAAGGCTTTGATCTCTGTCTGCTGCTCCTGGATGATCTCTCTAAGATGTGCATTTTGCAGGCCCATGTCTGTATCGTCATCCTGAAAAAGAATAAATTCCCGCTCACCTGAAGGCCCCTCATGTTGCATTGGCCTCTTGCCTCTGTCCTATACCTATGGTGTTGATGTCGGAAGCGAGGCCCCTTCCACACCGGGTGGAGATAACACTCGCTTTGCTGCCACGAACAACTGCCTGGTGCCCTTCTAATAAGTAATGAAAACCGGTATAGTAGTAGTGTGTGGATCATGGCCTTCATGCTGATGAGAAGGTCCACCTGTCTCAGGCCTAGCCTCTGGAGGTCCCTGTGAAACTCTGAAAAACTCACGGGAGATGAAATCATCCCAAGTGATGCCCTGTAATCCAAGTTGATGAACCACCAAAATTTTGATGAAAGCAAAATGGCAAATACTGTTGAACTGCTGCTGAGGGGTCTTGTGTTGCACAAGGATGGTCATCCTTTCTATGTTTCGGCATATGAATTAAGGAACGTTCATCATCCATACCCAGGTGAAATGCATGAGCAACCTAATGTGATAAGCATATAATCGAGAGAAACGACCTTCACAATTGAAATACTTCATGCTTAATTTCATTAGTGGAGCATATTCATCTTTGAGATATCGGAAAGAAACACTCTCTTGAGCTTCCTCAAGAAACCGGGTTTAATATATGGCTCATAATGCTGCCGGTCAATCTTTTGCCTCTTGTTCCATGGCTCTCCAATTTTAGGTATGCCAGTTTCCAGTGAGATAGATTCTGGTGTAAGTGTGAAGGTGACACCAGCCAAAGTAATTTGATCACCATGTAAATGCAGTACAAACAAGCAAGCCAACTCATGATGAAATTGAACATTAGCAACCTTCTCACAAAACTCATAACATGACTGAAACTGGAAAGAAGAGATGGCAAGAGGGTAGGCCTGCAGTTCAGTAAGGGTGATTGGTTCTTCTCTAATATGTATGCCACCTTTATGAGGCCTCTGGGGTGCATGTCCCTCCATGGGTGAGTCACTTTGGGTCTCCACCTCATAATCAGATGAATGGCCAGATGACATAACTGCCGCTATAGAAATTTCCTTGAAGAAATAGATGCTGGTGAATGAAACTATTTTGGACTGCCCTTTAGTGATGTGCTTGACCTCTGGCAAATCCGTGCGATTTCTTGGCAATTTGGAGCAAAGGTTAGTAGTTTCGGGCCTTTAACTGTATGTGTCGCACAGCATACTGAATGTGCCACGCCTTCCTAGTGTGTCGCGCCCGTGCAAAAATACACTGTGTGTTCACTCCCAGTGCGCCGCACCTCCACAATGCGCCGCGCCGGCCAATTTTCTCCCAATTTCACCCAATTTCTCACTTGTTCACAAAAATTGCTTTGAGTTGCTTCCTCTTTGTCCTTGGCATGCAAATGAAATTTCAAAACTTGGAGACATGTTTTATACATTGGCTTTTCAAATTAATTTTGCCAAAAACCCATTTTCATAATGTTTTGCAAATAACTTTTATTTCAAACTCTGTTTTGGACCTTTTTCACTGCTTTTTCACTTTGTAATGAGTGAAATGACCTGAGCTTGGCTTGTCTTTGTAGGTGTTGGAGCTTCTTAGGCTAAGGAAAGAAACCAGGGTGCAAGTGAAGGAATTTACAAATGAAGAGAACAAAATTTACATGATTTTGTATAAATAAGGCTAAATACTCTGTTTTTTCCTCAAAATAGAGTTTTAAGGAAAAACACATTTTTGGATACTTATTAACAAAATTTATTGGCGATAGAACATCCTCATGGCCTACTGGTGATTATCGGACACTCTGAAGCATTTATTGACAAAACCCTAATGAAACCCTAGACATACTTGACACTAAGACCTTAAAGACAACTTTTGCAACTTTGATGAAAAGAAGATTGTATATGTTTTTTTTTTATGAACAGACATCAACCACCAGGTGAATGACATGAGTGAAGTATGGGGACAAGACCCTTCCGTCAGAGGATCGATGCTCCTAAGTGGAATGCAGGTGATCGAGCAGAATGGGACACTTAAAATGAAATGCAACAAAAGAGGTTTTGATCTCTGACGGATGGCTGAACAGACCGACTCTAACATTGGCTCCAATGGGGATGGTAGCTCCTTGGAGGTGCCAAGAACTACAAACTTCTGGGAGAGTAGGCAATGCTTTCACCCGTTGGGTTATGGAGTCCATTATTTCAAGAAATCCACTCAAGACTTTTGACTCAATTTATTTACCGAAACTTGACTCAAACTAGCTCAATTTCGAACTTTAAAATGACTCAAAGACTGACTTGACAAACTCAGACCAAAGCTGAAATCATCCTTCAGAATTATATCCTTCACTTCGGGCCCCAAACTGAAGAAAAAATCACAGCACACTCTTGCAATGAAACTGAAATTAAAATGGTATATACAATGACAATGTAAGTAGCAGAAAATTTCTCAGAAATGATACCGCTTGAGCAGCCAACCATTGACCAGCCCTCTGGGACATTCTTCCCATTTCATATATTTTAGAAGAAAAGCATTCTGACCACGATATGCGGCAATTTTGAAGGGACCTTTCCAAAGATTTTCGAACTTATCGTGCTTACTCTTTTCCTCATTCCTTGCATCCCATTTCAGCACCACTTCCTCCAATTGGAATTTGTCTGCCTTTGCTTTTTTGTCATAGATTTTCTTAATCTTCTCCTGCAACTGGGATGTGTTTTGGAAAACTTCTTCTCTTGTCTGATGCAAATGGACCATTTGATTTAGTCTTCTCTGCATATGATCTTCTTCACTGCCGGCCTCCTCAAGAATTTTGACTAACGGAGATGCTAGAGAGGTAGGAAACATTGTATCAACTCCATAAACAAGCTCAAAGGGAGACATACCAATGGATTTCTTTTGAGTGACCTGATTTTCCCAAAGTGCATTGACCAACTTCTTATGCCAACTCTTCTTGTTTATTTCCAGCAGCTTTTTAATGATGTTGACTAAAGATTTGTTATAAGACTTCGCCAACCCATTGCCTTGCGGATGATAGGCAGTTGAGTGACCCAAAATGATTTTATACTTGTTACAAAAATCAATCATCTTCTTTGATTTGAAAGTTGTTGTGTTATCAGTGATTCAATTATTCGGGCAACCAAAACGAGACAAGATGTTATTCTCAATGAATGAAATAATTACCGCATCCGTAGCTTGTCTAGTGGGAATTGCTTCGATCCATTTCGTGAAATAATCTGTTTCCGTGAGAATCCACCGATGCTGACCGAAAGAAGCGGGATGAATTTCACCAATGAAATCCAATCCCCACTACTGAAAAGGGGCACTCACCTCAATGGGCTTAAGCAGCAAAGGTTGTAATTTCTGCCTTCCTTCAAAAGTTTGACATTTATGACAGCTCTTGACAACCTTATATACATCAGCAAACAATGTCAGCCAATAGTACCCTGCTCTCAGAATTTTATTTTCTGTTGTTTTCCAAAAAAGGTGACAGCCACAATCTCCTTTGTGGAAATCCTCCATGACCTACTTTGCTTCTTCTTCCACCAAACAATTTAATAGAACGCCACCGGGATCTTTCCAATAAAGTGCAGAATTCAGAATGTAAAACTTAGCAGCCTTTAATTTGATAGTTCTGCTTTTATTTCTAGTCATGTCGGGTGGTGGTGACAAATTCTGCAGCACATATATGACATCTGAATACCACAAGGAAAGAATAAACATTTCGGATACTTGAATTGACGAACCTCCCTCATTCTCATCGGACATAGCAGCGATCAGATTTATGTCTAAGGCGTGCAATTTTGATTCAGCCATTAACTTTGCCAATCCATGTCCTTTAACAAGCTTGGTGGGCTTTATCTCCGCATCATACTCCAACAAAGTTGCAATCCACTTGCCTCATCTTCCTTCCGGATCCGTCTTCACTAAAACATCCTTGACAACAGCATTAGGAACATAAGCCAAAGTATGAGAATGCAGAATATATACCCGAAAATCTTTCAATGCTTTCACAAGTGCAAGGGCTTGCTTTTCAATGATGTTGTACTTCAAGGCTGCATCTCTTATAGTTCGGCTGAAGAAAGCAATTGGTCTTTCATGCTCATCTCTTTTCTGCATTAATATAGCTGCCATTGTATGCTCCAAAGCAAAAGAAAACAATATAAAATCCAAATTGTAGCCTGGGCTAATTAGAATCGGAGCTGAAGAAAGAGCCAATTTGACTAAGTTGAAATATTTTACAGCCTCTTCCGTCCACTTCACTTGGTTTTCCTTCTTAAGCATGTTTGTAATGTCTCTTAAGTGTTCAGCAAGATTAGGTATAAAACGGCGTAAAAAAATCATCTTACCATCAAAAGATTGAATCTCCTTCTTATTCCAGGGCAAGTCAATTTGTTGAACCGCTTCTACACGTATTGGATCAATACGAATGCCATCTTTTGAGATAATGTGCCCAAGTAGTTTGCCCTCATCCATTGCAAACAAACTCTTCTTCGGATTCAGCGACACACCATATTTTTTGCACCTTTGAAAGACAATTTTCAAATGATACATATGTTCTTCATCTGATTTAGAAAACACCGTCAGATCATCAAGGTACACAACCAAAAAGACATCCTTCTCATTTGTGAAAGCCAATTCCATTGCCCACTGAAATGTGGCACCTGCATTCTTCAAACCGAAAGGCATTTTAGCGTAATGAAAAGTTCCCCACAGAGTGGTGAACGTTGTTTTATCTCGGTCATCTTCATGGACCAAAATTTGGTTATATCCAGAATAACCATCAAGTAATGACATACGAGATGCTCCAACTACCCGCTGAAGTATATGATCCATTTTGGGCAATGGATAATTGTCCTTCAATGAAACTTTATTGCGATTCCTAAACTCAATGCACAAGCGAATATCACCTGTCTTCTTTCGTACGGGAACCAAATTAGAGATCCAGTCAGAAAATCTGATGGGAATAATGATTCCTGATTTGTACAACCTGTTTATCTCCATTTCAATTGATGGCAGCAGTTTTGGATTTAGCCTTCTCAACTTCTGTCTGAAAGGTTTCTGATTAGGCTTAATGGGAATAGTGTGCTAAATTATATTGGTATCATATGTCTTCAAGTCAGAATAATCCCAAGCAAACACATCAGTAAAAGATGACAACAAACTGATATATTTGGCTTTTACCTTTTGTGGAAATGCTTTGGACAGTTTTACCATTTTTGGATTTGCAGCTGTTCCGATATTGACCTCTTCAATGCCCTTCTCTGTTGGCTGCAATGTTGGTTTGCGGGCTACGTCATCTTGATCAAAGAGTTCTTCTAAAGGTATCAATCCTTTAGGAATAATATCATCCTTTAGCTGCAACACTTCCATTTGATTGATCTACACATCATCTTTACCATCATCATGTTCTACATCAATTGAGGTATATTTGAACTTACTTTGTTTTTCAGAAAATCATCGATCTCCTCATCATCTTGGAAAACTTGCCAATATCTCTGATTGTCAGGGACAGTCAGACGATGCTTGACATGGATTTCAAATTTATTACTGGAGTTCATTGGAATCTTCAAACTACTTGTTGCCTTAGCAAGTGCATCAGCAATGCCATTTTGAATACGAGGCACACACGTCAAGGTATAATCTGAAAACAATTTCAGGATATCTAGGACTACATTTCGGTAAGCACGCATCTGAGGGTGCTTAGCTTGATATTCGCCTTTAACTTGCTTAATCACCAATTCAGAGTCGCCATATACTGCAATCTTCTTGGCATTTAGCTTTCTTAAAATTTTTAGGCCAGCAATCAAAGCTTCGTACTCAGCCTCATTGTTCGAACAATCAAAAGCTAACTTGTAAGAACATACCCGCACATTACTAGGCACTTTTTTCGGAGTGGAGAAAGGACTGTATACCCAAATACTAATTCCAGCACCATCATTTCCCACTGCACCATCGAAATCCATGGTCCACAGACCCTCTTCATCTTCTTCTAAGTGCTGAAATTCTACTGACTCTGTTTTTCCTGCTTGCTGTCCATTATCTTCAGCTGATTGCTCAACGGTGTTCTCCTGCTCTTGTCCTTCTTTCCTTAAAACTTGTCTAAAATTCTCTGTTATTTCTGGAATACTTGCTGCTTCAACTAACTGACTATCTATATCATTGAAACTATCTAAATACAAAACAAAAGACTCTAGATCTGTATGTACATAATTAATCAGATGATTAATCAGTTTCTCCTTGCTTGTAATCATGTATTTCATTTTTCGTTCCCGGTACAATTTTCTCATTTGTCCAAAAACAGGAATCGTTGCGCAGGAGAAATCTAGTTGTAATGTCCCTTTAAATTTCGCTCCCCAAGACCTGGAAAGAAGCATACCAAATCTGGGAGGAATGTCCGCCACAACAATATCCATCAAAACATTCTTCGTTGGAATTTGATCCAGACTTACAACCAAGTCTTTGATGAGCCCAATACATCTTACTCTGCTGGAATCAAACGAATAAAGATCATGGTATTTCCTAGTGATGTCCAGACCCAACTTCTCCATGATAGCCTTCGGCATAAGATTGTGGGAAGCTCCGGAATCAAACATAGCATTATGTAACACAAAATCATGCAACCTTAAACTGATATAAAAAGGTGGCACATCACTATCTGGAGACTCACCATTTAATGCTGGCCCAAAAATCAATTCGAGTTGATCATCTTCGACATTCACCATATCAGACATTGGATCAAAATTCAAAAGTTTAGAAACTTTCCCTCTATAATTGTTGTTCCTCATTATTTCAGTCAAGGGAATGGATACCTTCAATTTAGAAATTTCATTTTCTAAGCTAAACGCTGAAATATTTTCTACCCCTTTGACTGGGACATCTTTCTTTTCCTTTTCCTTCGATACAATTGGATGATTTGATTTTTCTGTTGATGGTGATTTGCTGATATTAGGATCAACTGCCTCTTTCCCTTTATTTTGTACAACAGGTGAATCACTCTTTGATGTTGAAACTTCCTTTCTCTTCTGAATTGGGTTAACAGGCACATCTCTGTTTCTAAGTGAATATTGCTGCTGATGGGCGGACAAAGCATTCATATAACCTCTTTGGTACTCATCTGATTCTTCTTCCAAAATTGTGTCATTTGCTAGAATGAAATCTACATCTTTGTGTACAGCTGAACTTTTTGCATACTCCTCCTCTTCAGTAATATAAATAGGCAAATCATCTAGAGTAAAGAAGTGATTTTCTTCCCATATCACATTCTCTTCCTCATCGTATTCTGTTCCATGCACAAAATTTTGCTGCAGAGGTGGCTATACTGGCTGTTGGGCTATCTGATCTTGGGCTCATTGTTCTCTTTATTTGATTCTATATTGTGGCTGATGCTGGCCACGGAAGTTAGGATTTCTAACTTGTTGCTCAGGTTTATCAAGTTTCACCCTTTCAAACATCTGCTCCACCTTCCGAAGTAATTGATCTGTTGAAGACGACTCTTCTTTTATTGTGACCTTCTTTTCTGCTCTTGCTCTAGCCCTCTTGGCCAACAGATTTGCTTCAATGCTGACCGTGATCTTCTGCATATCTTCCATTGTGGCAGGATCTCTCTCTCTTAGTTGATAAGCCATGTCAACATCAAAACCATCCGGAAACTTCATCATGGCTAGCCCCATAGGTGGCCTTAGATGGTCAGGAATTGCATTATAAATGGAATTAAGTCTAATGCAGTAATCTTGGACCGACTCACCCACATTCTCCTTGATGTGCTCGTATTCAGAGAGGATCTGAAGCAGATTGTTCTTCACTTCCTAATGGTCTAAGAGGACATGCTTGGAATTCAATATTGGCCCTCCTCATAGTAAGCATGTGAAGGTTGTGGATGTTAAGTCTGTCATCATTTATAGTAGGACCATGAGTTTTCTAGCTAGAAGCATCAATCTGCATATAAGTGGATTTCGCATAACTTCCAAGAGACTCCATATCGACACGATTCAATAGTGTTATATTTTTGTGAAGACATGTAGAGGAATGACAAGTTTTGGGGCATTAGAAAAAGTTAACAAATTCCTCATAGTCTTGGAGCTCATTAGAAGAAATGATATTGTTTGTTACAAGTAGGCAATGATCATGACCTATTAATCGATGTATTCCTGGCGCACTTTGATGGAGGGATCAAGGGTTCCAAGAAGTAATGTATGTATTGATGAAGGACTTGGTAGCAACAAAGTCATATTTGTTGTTCTAGTTGAGGTTGTCCATATCTGGTGCATTTTCTATCCATATGAAACCATGTATATATGCAGACACTTTATGTTTCCATTCATACCTGGGATAAATAGAAAAGAGGAAGTAAGAGTTATGCATTCGAGCACTATACATAAAGCATGAAAGAGGCAACGGTTGAAGGTGGTGGCGAAGGTCAAAAACGATTAACGACATGCTTATTGCAAGGTCTCTTTTACTGAAGGCAAAAGTTGTTGCCTCACTCCTATGGGACACAATAAATTTGTACACGTAATAGTAAAATATGGGTAGTTTTCCAAATCTACTATCACGGTAGCACATTAGGTGTGAAGGGTATATTAAATGTATATTTTAATTATTAGAAAAAATAACAAAAAAATTATTATCTGAGAGATCATTTTATTCCTTTAATAATATATACCTTTATAGGGCTGTCTATTTTGAAATCCCTCTATTTTGTAATAGCGATATTCTAGAATATTGTTTGTAGTAATCACAAATCAAACGTTGATATTTATTTCAAAAGTAGTTATGTATTTTATACCCTTTTTAATTAAATTTATTCATTAAAAAATATTTATCATATAAATAAGTGTCATATGAAATGACTTATGTTTTTTTTGTGCATGTGGTATTGATAAACCATGTTATGGTAACAAAGCTTATTTACAAATTAATAATCATGTTACATGTTTTTTTGTTGTTTTTAATGTATATGTGTTTAACTTATATACTAATTCTCTTTCTAATTAATAATAACAACAATAATAGAAATTTAAAATACATTTATAATTTAATTAAGTTTTGTGATTTTGTTTCTTTTTTTCTTAAATCTTATCAATGTGAGATGTATTATGAAGTAAGTGTTTTGATGTTTATCATAGATGGATTCCTATAGACATGGACCAACCATTTAATTGATATGGTTGTGCTAGTCTATATTAATTTTAACTATAGTCTGTTTTTTTTAGTTTTTTTAACTAAGTTTAATAATGATTTTATGTTATAAAATTTATTTAATAAAAATCATAATATTTGTGATGTTTTAAGAGTTTAATTGTTAAATATTTATTTTTATTAAGAGGAAAAAAGTATAAATCTATCTTAATTTAAGATTATCAAACATTTAAAGAGGTGTTGATCATTTAAAATAGATGAGTGGATTTAATGATTAGGAATATGTGTTTCCTCTTAAGAGGTCACAATTTCAAATTAAGAGTGGGTTCGAACATGCATACATTTATAGACTTTGACAATGCCACAAATAATGCCACAAATAATGGTATTTCATATATCAATTTGGTATTTGGGTTGATTCTGACCTTATTATTACTATTAGTATCATCACCATTCAATTTTATAAAACATACAACTCACAAATTATATAACGATAAATATGCAAAATTATATTTTTTACTATCCTTAATATATTGATATCAACATTAAAACAATATAAATATGAAAATGTTATATCTATTTTTTATTTTATTTTCATCAAATCTTTATAAAACCATTTTATATTAGGTGTAAATATTAAAATCTTTTCCTTTATAAATATTAAAGATATATTTAATTTACATTTATATTTATATTTACGTTAATACATAGCATTATTTTTAGTATTTATATTAAATATCATCTATTTAAACACATCTATTTAGTACCATATTCTTCCTCTTACATGGTGGTAGGTTTCCCACATGGTGGTAGGTTTCCCATGTGTCTATCATGCAAGGTGTTCCTCCTCTAGTTTTGTGCTAGATGCCCTCTCATCCTCAATCCTGATGCCCTCTCATCCTCAGTCCTCCTTAACGTGTGTGCTAAGATAGTTACTTGCTCCACATGTATTTAGGTATTAAAATGACCTCCATGAAGTAACCTAGCATCTTCAATAAAGTATATAACACCAACAATTAAAATTTATAATTTTAACAAATAGTTGTTCTTATTTAAGGGTTAGAAAGTGGATTTTTGTATGAGAAAGTGTAATTTTAACAATTGAATAAAGATAATCCAATAATCATGATTTATAATTTTAACAAGAAAATATTGCAATTTTGATATTATAATCTATGAAGAAATAAAATTTTCAAAATATATAAAAATAATAACTTTTTATTGCAATTGTAACAATAAGAAATGCAAAATTTCAAAAAATTAAAATCACAATTTTAACAATAACATTTAATGAAAAACTTTATAATATTACAAATCAATTGTAAATCAACAATATATTGTATTAGAAAAACAAAAATATATTGTAAAATACCTATATTTGTGATGTCTAATTTATTAACCACCATGTAAAAACAATTGCACATTTATAAATTCAACAATTAAAAATGACGATTTCAACAACTGATATCATTTTAGATATGTACCATTGTTCATCAATACAATTTACTAACCAGTGATATCATTTTAAAGATGTATAATTGTCCATCAATAAAATCAAGGAATACACTTTTAACACTAACAAATTATTATTATTATTATTATTAATTAGTTAATAATA